>JAOEHY010000392.1:11107-50206 GCA_025447955.1 Psilopsiagon aurifrons | reverse complement strand
AGCCGCTCCCAACGCCGCGGCTATCACCGCCGTCTCCGCCGCCCCGTGCCGCCGGCCGGGCTGTGCTGCCCGTGCTTTGCGGGTGCGGGCACCCGAGCAATGGGGTATCCCTCCCCCGAGCACGCGGCCCCTGCTCGGCCGCACACCGCGCTCCGGGGCAGGCTGAACAAAGGGCAGGCGGGGTGCGAGGCAGGTGGGCTGTCTGCCGCCCCCGAGCGCTTGAGTTGGTGGTGGAACTCGTGCATCATAAGGAGATGTATTTAACGCCGTTAAAACTAATTGCTCGCTTTGCTGCAGAGTAAAGTGACTCCGGGGAGAGATTGCATGTGAGTATTTTGGACGGCACAAGGAACGTTGAAAGGAGTTACTATAGTGCAGTGGGAGGTCCGGGCTTTTCACACACCATTTTCATCTCGCCAATGTTATTCCAGTTTCATGCAGCGCCAGGATGTTAGGATGTGGTTTGCTCAATCCTTGTGAACCCGACGCTGGGAGCCCGGGAGCACACCCCAATCCCATGGCTGCGTCTAGACAAAGATGTAATGGCAATGGCAGTGTGTTGAGCAGAGGTGGTCTAAGCTGTGCTAATGCCTCGGTGTTCTTTAGTAACTGAACCCCCCCAGTTCAGCCTGCATTAAGTTTTGTGCTCTCAAGTCTGGCATGAACTTTGCAGACTGCATTCTTTAGCAATATACTTCCCCCTCCCATTACTAGTGAAGCCTTTTTCTAGGTGCTCAGAGCAGGAACAGTGCAGATACTCCCAGAGACAGAGGTCTGCTGGCCAGTGGCTCATTTATGCTGGAGTCCGTTCAGCACAACAAAGCCACAGGTATCTGGACAGAAGAAGGGATCCCCTCAAATCCAAACCCCATTCCAGGGAGCTTCATTATGTGTTTAGGCAAGGGAAGAGGAAGACTTTCTTTTCCAACAGCACTTGGGTGGTCTGTAAACTGGCATGTTCAGGTCAACAGAGGGGCAGAATGCAAAGAGGAGCCCACTCCCCTGGCAGAGGGATATGCTGGCAGCTGGATGGTCTGAATGTTTTTAAATAAAGCAGAGAGATGATGGGAGGAGGATGCAGGGAAGTGTAATAGGTCATACACAGTGTGCCAGGCAAAGTATGTCACATAGCATGGGGTAACACAATGCATATAGGAACAGAAGCTAAAATGAAGTTCAGCTATACCACCTCCCTCTTTCAAAGGTAGGAAAGCTCTGAAGCCTTTAACCCAAATGGGACAGCCATGCCAAAAGACCATGGCCCCAACGTGCAAAACAGGGAAATTGTGGAAATTCATGACCAGTTTATTCAAGAGCCTAAGGGTGAGTTTGTATGTCCTCTGTGTGTGTATGGCAGATTGAGAGACCTGAACAGCTGCAGGTAAAAACAAAACAGTAAGTAAGAATTGATTTCTGCTCCCAACACCTAGCTCCAGCCTCAGGCTGTGGTGTAATTCACATGGCTCTTGGTGGGGAAAAAAAAACAAACTTTGGCTGCTCTGCATCATTTATAGTGTATTTGATTTGCTGGCCTGCCTCTCTGGAGACACACTCCCTCCCTTTATCTGCTTTTACTGTTGTGAGTCTTATTGTTTCACACAAACTGAAGAGGTGCTGAGGCTGTGTACAGACACATGAGCTGGGCTTCTGTCCTGCAAGCTTTGCAGTTTGCCTTTCCCAAGAACAGCCAAGGTAGGGTCCCCCAGAGCATACCCAGGACCCAGTGAGGTAGGTGTGAACCCTCTGCCTTCTCTTTCAAAGGTAGAAGAAAGAGTAGACAGGGAACTAGCAAGATTACAGACCTCTTAGCAAGTGCCTTATTAGGTTTGTAATTGGACTTAACTGACCAAGAAAAGATTGGTAAAGTGGAGAGGCACACAACTTTGCAACTGTGAGCAAGCAGCACATCTATGGAACAGAGCCCATAAGGTCTAGAAGGAAAGCTAGGGAGCACTGACCAGCAGACTCTGGTGCAGTTGCACTCTGCACTGCAGAAATGCCCCCCAGTGCTTCCTCCTACAGGCCACAGGGCCTTTGGAAAAGGCAGAGGGAAGAGATAGGGCTGGGGTGACCCCCAGCACTGACTGACCTGAGCTGCCACCAATGGCTCCCCCAATGATGTCCTCCTGTCGTAATCATGGTAGTTACAACTACATTATAGTCACCTTTTGCTGCTATTTGTCAAGCACTCAATTTCTTAATAAACAGAAGCAGGTTTCTCTTTTTAGGGGGCAGAGACCCCAACATACCAACTCCAGAAAAGTCCATGTTCTCATTCAGGTGGGTTTCTAGACTGGTTCAAATGTCACCATCTAACTGTGCGCTATGTGCAGTGCAGCACTGTCTTCCGCTGCCCACACAGCAACCCCAGTACTTCTCCTGGTGCCTCAGAGCTCTCTCTCCTTAACTTCATAAAGAAAAAAATTACCAGATCAGGACAACTTTTAAGGGCTGCAGCCGCAGAGTTAAGTTGCACCAGTAAATCAGCTTCACTGTATTTTGTTTTGCTTGAGGATGGCTGGGGAAGGAATGACAGTTGCAGCTATTCTCAGCCTTCTCCCATGCAGATTGGATGGCAGAGCTCACCAGTGGTACATTACAGGATTTCCATTAAGGAACCTGCCAGAGAGGCTTGAAATCTCTTGTATCTAAACAGAGCGTGTTCTACTTACTGCAAAAGAAGACACATCTTGTTCCAGTTTCATTTAATCCAGAGTGGATTAAATTAAACAAAATCATGGCAGTCTTACTTTGGAATGAAATGCACATGTTAAACTGTTACCAGACAGCTCCAGGCATACACTGATACTTAAAACACTGAGTCAGGTCCTTCGTAAGCTCTCCAGCCCAAGGATATTTGTTTACTTTTGCTTTTCCCCACCCTCTGTTGCCCTAGTAAGCTCCTAAGTACTTGCGTGGTACAAATGCTAATTAAAAACAAGATCTTGGGCTGCTGCATTAAGTATATTGCTCACTGAAATTATACTGTACATCTGCAGAAAGCCTCAATAATAGCTAACAGACATATGAACTTCTCAGCCTATGCTTAATTCATTGTGCTATTAACTTTACAGCCTAATTATGTCTCAGACACCTGCCTAACCAAACTCATTAATGAATTAGCAGCAGACTGGGAAAGCGGATACTCATGGGATGATTTGGGATTGCTGCTGCAGGGAAAGAAGAAGAGCTACACAAAATCAGGGAAATGAGGAAACAGAGGAAAGGACAGGAGTTGTAGAAGTTGCAAAAAGAAAGCAGATCCCTCCTCACCCCATATTATGCAGGATACAGTACTTGGGGACTGAATCCATAAATACAGATAATTAAAGAGTTACTCTACAGGTCAGACACTCCAGTCTCCCTCTGGCACCCACAGGAAATGTGATATAGATTGAAAAGTCTACATGTTCCTATCTCTTCCCCCTTTCTGGCTCAGGAACTGTAATTAAAGGGAAAATCGGCCTCTCTCCTGCCTTAGAGAGTATAGTGGCACAGCTGGTTTTCATCTTGGCTAGCAGGCTCTGTCCTCAGGCTACTAAGTGCTGAGTAATTTTTACCAAGCTCTGCTTGCAGATAAATGATGTTCTTCTTTTAGCTGCTTCCAGGCAAAGCTACAAATACTCAATCTTTTATTCTTTTCTCATAAACTCCTAACATTGAATACTAAAAATGCAGCCAGAGATTTTCCACTGCCATTTATTCTCAGCATGGTCACAACTGTATTACAATTACAGACCCGCCCGCACCCATTTGCTGAAGCTCAACTGTAGTTCCTTGTTAACCTGAAGCTTCCAATTAAAGGCTCCTTCGGTTTCATTGATAGTTTGCATATACTCCAAGGACCTACTTCATTTTTTTTCCCCAAAAACACATTCCATGAGAAGGGCAACTGCTTTAAATAACTTCACACTAATTTTCTGGAGAAGCCTGACGAGCGAGTGCCAGTCTCAGAAGAAAAGCCTGTGTGTGACCTGTGCAGTTCAGGTAATTCCGCTCACAGCTATAAATATAAAAATGTCTGAAAGCTTTTGAACAAATGTGGCACAACTGCTGGGCAGATAAAGTGTGGGATCAGACCAATGGAAAGAATCTGGAAAGGTACGACACTGGAAACCCTTTAGTTTAATTCAAGTTTTGTGTCATGTTTTTAGTAGGATCTTATGTTTTCCAAGAAACTGCATAAAAATTGGTTAAAAATTGAATAGAAAATTATTTTTAAAACACTAGTTAATCTTGGCAATACTGTTCTCCCACGTACCTCCAGTAAGTGAAGCCATGAACATGAAGCCAGCACGGAGAGGAGGCTGAAAACTGGTGAGAAATGCTATGGCTAATTTTAGAATCATTTCCAGTCAAGCAGCATGACATATTGTGAGTAACAGTGCATACAGAAGTACCTGCACACTTCTAAATGATAAAGCAAGGTTTTCAAAGGTATGTTTAAAGCACAAGACTAATAGCCTGCAAACAAGCAGGGCAGGATGCCTTAGTATTTTAGGATGGAGAAGTGGGGGGGAAGGCTCTGCATCTGGATTCTGAACCACGTTAATGGGATTTCTTTTCCTGCTAGTCCTCAGGATGTGAAGTCTTCCCTCAGCCCACAGAAGTCTAAACACTACGGTAAAGGTATTCTGTTGTAGTGTAGTTTCTAACTTTAAGTGCTTTCAAGCATTTAAACTTGATTGTGTTTGAAGCTCCAGGGGAGTGAATCTGTGCCATCTTTCCATTATTAAAGCCTTCATAGCCAGGACTGGACTTTGGTAACCTTGTGTTAGGGCAGTGCCAGGAGATGCTGGGGCTTAACAGTGTTCCTGTTACTGAAGTGTTAGCAGGAAACAGTCCATATTAAACACACTTCACATGAAGCGTTCTTCTTAAATGTCTTGTAAAACAAATGAAACGTTGGTTAGAAACACATTCACAGCCGCTGGCCACATAGGTTTTATATTTAATAGAAATTAAATTAGTAGCTTAATATACATAATGTGACACTTTCTGATCCAGCAGCCTTCCAATTCTTGCTTTCAAGTCACAGAGCAAATACTGTACAATAATTGTAACAAAGATCAACCAAAGAATAAACACTCACTAGAACACAGGACTGAGAAAGGCTATGTTTACCTGGAGCTACACATGCCAAAGGATACATAACAATGGACCCATCGTGGTACAATCATGCATTACCAAGGGACAGATCTACTGCCAGCCACACACACACATTCTTCCAGGGCAGATAACAGCATCCTGGAGTGCACAGTGGGCTGTCTTATCGTGCTCCATAGCTGTAGTAGTAAGGTTCATCCTGGCGGTATCCATAGGCAGTCACTGGGCGGCCAGGTACGCCTGGTGGCTGACCAAACCCATCAACTCCAACACTACAAAAGAGCAGAGAGAGAATATAGGGTTTTGTAGGGTGAGGAAGGTGTGCTAGCATTGGTGGCTCCAACTCTTCCTGCTAGAGAGAGAATTCAGTGAGGCAACTTTGCAAGCCATATTCTCCTTCTAGCCAGCACTGCTCTCTCCCCTCTTCACTTGATGGGAAAAGAAATGCTGCAGATAAATCAGTACAACTCCTATCAAGGAAAAGCTCTCAGGTCAAATAGAAATTCCAGAAAGACAGAAATATGCTATCCTTTATGGATTTACTGGCAAAGCACTTTACTTCTGTGACTCAGTTTCTCTGCACATTAACCTTTCAGGAAAGGCTTCAAGCATGCCTCTTGCAAAGCCCACTGATAACCCAGCCCTACAGAGCACATCTGAATAATCTGATTTCTTTCCTTCAGTACATTTCTGAAGCCCCTGGGAAAATAACCTGCTAGCAATGAAAAAGTGAGAATATCTGGCACATCAACATAGTTGCGTAAAGGACACAGTTTTTGGTGGGATACAAAATTAACAACCAAATGGCAGAAAGAATTCATCATATACTGGAAGGTTTTATACTAATGAGACAGAAAATTAATTTTTCATATAGAACAGCATCCTTTACACATAAAACATCCCACGGCAATGAATTAGATACTCAAGCACAAAAACTGCATATGGAAAAGTGGCACATATTTCATAATCAACAATAACTCTCATGCAGGAGGTAGAGGAAAAAGGAACACTGCCTAAGATACTGGATTATTGCCTATTCATACTTATGTCACTGCTTAACTTCCACTTCAGTAGGACAAATGGAAAAGGATTCTGATTTATTGTCTGACTAAGGATGCATTGAAAAGAGTTGAACTTCCCCTCTGAAGATTGCCAAAACACAAAGAACCAGAGTGCTTTTGGAGTGGGGAAAAGCTGAACCTCATTACTGCCAATTATACATATGGAACATGGATTATGCAAGAGTCAGGGCTGGCAAAGAATGACCTATCCAGAAGATGTACAATGGGTGGGCCCCAGGCCCTGCAAAAAGCTGGCACTCCGGAATTGGTTGGACTGAAAGGGCTCAGCTGAAGTGGTGGGGGACTATGGCCACCACTCTGTCCTTGCAAAGCTCTTTCCTTGGATTGTGCTTCCATGAGGTCCTAGAAAAGGATCTTTGCTACTTGGTTTCTCAGGAATTGAGTTCACTCATGGGATATTCTGATAATCACATGAAGGTGGAAGTTCTGAGGCAGAGAGGTGTCCTCTGAGAGAAAGGGGGACAGCCATAAGCCAAACTGCAGGAAAAAATCATTCCATTTCATCAGAAGATATCTTGAGAAATACAGCACGCAAAGTGCTTTGCTATTCCCACGTCTGTCTGTCTGTACTCGAATTGGTAACTCATACACGGAGCCATCTGTCTGATCAGTCCCTTCAGCACGGCAAAGAGCAGCAGAGTAGCCGTGGAGCCAGTACCAAGCAGTGCTGCAATGCCATGTGAACATATGGTCGAGGTGTAATAACGACACTGAACCACAAGGTGGCAGTGGACCTCTATTACTGCAGAGAGAGCCCTTCCAGCTACTTCCCGTTTAGTAATCCTTATTCAAAGAACTTTTAAATGTATTTAAATTGATAACAAGAGCAGGGAAAATATGGTTTCAATCACATTCTCAGAAAATCTTTTTATTTTTTTTTTAATAAATGTGTAAGTAATTAGGTCAAGATCCCCAGAGTTTAAACTTTGAGGAGTATCAGTTATTTCCAAATGGTTCAGACATATGTTACTGTCCTGAAGAAAACTGGAAGAGATGAATCAGCTGATAACTACTTTAGACAGTTAAAAAAAAAATAAAAAGGAACAGAAAAATCACATTAGAACACCGTGATCAAATCACCGCTCTTTCCTATCTAAGTATTTTGGTGAAGTAAATGAAGGCTTGTTCATGCTCAAAAAAAGTTGGCTTCATTTTTACATGTTAGTGCTCTTGAAATATACCAGCTTTGCCTATTTGATTATTTGTGCTGGCAGCCTGTAGCAAGAAGCTTCCCCTCTTAGTTGAAGGAAAGGCTATTGAACCCAGGAGGTAACTGAGGGGTAAGGCAACAAAACAGCAAACATGTCCTGAGACTGAAGTCTGGCATACTGGGGGATGGCAGCCCAAGCCAGTGACTCTGCAAGCTTGACCCTCAAGAGGTGGAGACCAGTTTAAAAACCAAGTCCTGATGAATCCTTGCCACGTTTGCCAGGAACAGCAGGAGGGTATAGCCAGGAAAGATGGTAAAGATCTCAGCTGTAAACACTTGTTGGGTAATGATTGCCCAAGATCATGACCTGTGCCACGTGTTTTTCAATTTACACCAGCAATCCACTTTGATGCTTACTCCTAGGAAAAAGTTGGCCTTATTTATTATATCTCATATACATGGAAAGTTGATGCTCCGCAGAGCAAGTGTCAGCCTGTCTTCACCAAAAGTTAGGGACACATAATTATGCCACTGAGATAACAATACTCGTCCCCAAATTGGTATTTTTTCTCTCCATTAGTCAGTCCTGTTCCAGCAGGTACCTAGCAGAAACATATGTAATCCCGATAGCTGTGTAACAGACACAGATCATGCACCACCACACAAACTCCTGAGAAAAATGATTCATGCAAGTTATTTAAGACAGCTCTGACTCACAAAATGGCACACATGTGCACACTGAGATTGGTGCTCACTATCCACACCATCAAAGCATGAATGTTTTCTTGTGCAAAGTTTACCACCATGCCTGGAGCTGATGGAGTTAAACAGGGAACAGGACAGCTAATTACTATGTACTGCTAACCCCAGTTGCTGGTTCGAGACCCTTTAAAATATGAACTGTGTATTTTATCCCTATGCACTCTCTTAATGATTTGTTTTTTTTAGACTGAAATCACTTCTAGCCATCAGTTATACTCGAGGTCTCTACACAAGCACTTCTCCAAGCACAAATATTTCTTTTTCCTATTGGTCTGCCAGCCCCTGTCAGAGCAAATTTTACTTTAAACTAAATGCTAGGATACTTAAAACCTCTTGGATTACTCAGGCTGCTAGTGTGATCTATGACCTTCTCCAAATGACAGCTGAACTTTCCAATTTGCTTGTACTGCTGGGGAGCTGAAGAACACATGCCGAAGAGGAAAATGTTCCTGATGTGCAAGAGTGAGGAGAGATTTCTTAACAGCAATACTTATTGATACCTACTCTGATTCGTAACATCCAAATTAATATACCCGTCTAGGATCCAAGGTGCCCTGACATAATTGAAAATGTGAGGACCAACAGTGCTCCCCTCAGAGCAGGAAATGCCAGCCAGCATCCCACTGTGTCCACAAAATGCTTCCTTTCCTTAACTCCATCCTGCACTCACAGCCTCAGAGACTAGATAGGCTTTGTGGTATGTCTGGAAAACTTGGCAGACTCAGATAGGCCACACTATGTCAGCAGCCCTCTGCTACGATTCACATTCAGGTACCTTTGCTGCTCATGAGTACAGCATACAGGAAGAGAGGCTCTTGAGCTTAGTCTGAAGTAGGGTAATTAGCACCTGGGTGCAGACTGGCCATGGAGCAGGGCTGCTTTCTGTAAGATTTCCTGATGCGATAGACACCTGAGCCTGTCCACACTAGTGTTCACACTGTTACTAGTGCTGGTGCTGACAGGTTGCTCTAAAACGGGCACTAATTTCTCCAGCATAAGCAGAGCCTCAGAAAGGCAAGTCCTGGGTCACCAGAGAAATCCTTGGTAAAACTAACCCCTTGAAGTCCAACTGGAAATCCCTCCATACGATGCATGGATCTCTGAACAATCCCAGTAAGAAACAGGCCTGCATACTCACAAGAGAGGCATGAAGCAGCATGGCAAGAATTGCTTGTAGTATAGACTGTAGTACAAAAGACCATGACTACCTGTGCCTGGTGAAGGTGGCCTGGGGAAAGTCTTCACCTTAGAGGCTGAAGTTTATGAACTTACACTTCAGGGACAAAATTTAACCCTTGTCTGCCCATCAGTTTCATGGTTGGTAACCCAAAATTAACATACCCCGAAATCACAGCCCACTGAAAATTAAATCCAAGCTAAATATATGGTGCTTCCACCAGAGCCACAATTTCAGCTATGTTTTCATCCTAAACCTGTTCTAAATCCCTGCCAGTCCTTCCTTACTCTGCATCAACAAGGCTTATGTAAGCCTCATCAGAGGCTCCAAGCTACTCAGTGAGCATACAGGTTTTATAATGTTATTAGGAAAAAAAAAAATTATAAATTTGTAATTGACAATGTCCTCTGACCTTGGCAAGACAGCAAACACTGCCTACAGCTCTCAACTCATCAGCAACCCTAGCCAAGTCCTAACTGAAGGAATCACACCCAAAGTTCTCCACATGGTTAAGTGAGCTGCTGAGAAGGTTTACTGCAGGCATTAATATGCAGCCCCTGCTTACACAAGTGACATCTTTTCTTGCTGCCATTGATCATACCTGCAGCTTTGCAAAACTTCTCCTGAGTATCAGAGAACAGGATTTGAACCAGAAGGTTTCTGAGCATCCTTCAGAAGCCTGACATCAGTACAGTTTATAGCAACCCCACTGTTTCCTCTGTACCATCTCCCTTCACATACCTTACGCTACTGTTTCTAAAATACACCATTTTCACTCTCAAAACATTGCCTACCTCATCCCAGGCAGGCATTCAGAATTCCATGCAGCACATCCTCAAAGTCCTAATATGCCCGTTCTGTGAATCTACTTGTGTGTGTCGGCGCCATTAATAACATATAGTACAGTTACCATCCTGTACTGCCTTATAAACTCACATGCCATAAACCCCTGTAATCTGTAATGCTGTATCAGGTTCCTGTATGTAACAAACAAAAGTTATGTTCAGATGAATACTGCAGGCTGTATCTTTGCCTAAGGAGGTACCCTAAACCACAGAAGTTGCACATCAGTCTCTGAGACAAGCACAGCATTATAACCTGTACAACTAAGATGTACAATTGAGATGGAGTTTACTGTTTATAATACTTGCCAACAAGAGAGAGGAGTTTGCCAGCAGGAAGTCTGTATTTTTTCTCTCCCCTCAATGTTTTTGTTTGTTTGTTTCAAAGTGGTGATGAAAGGTGCTAGACTGTAGGTCTGAGACAACAGCTGCACTGCAGGGCAGTATAATCCCATATGGGATGGAGAGAGGCTGCAGTCTTGCTCCCCAGTTAGGGATTAGCTTTTTTGCTGATGCTGTCAGCTAACCTCTGGGTGAGATACCATTTTCATGACACCAGTTATGAAAGAGTGAAGAGCATCAGAAAGTAGCATAAAGCTGGTTGCCTTTTCTCTTGGTTAGAGTTGAGTGATTGAGAAGATGATCCTACTTACTTCTGCATGCCAGCTACCTCTGGTTTTGCTTCACTGACTGTAAATTTTGTGTCCTTCAGAGTAAAAGCACAAACCATGGGTTATGGAGAAATAGCATACACTGAGAAGCCTTATTAAAAACAAGGTTTCTTTATATAATGTCCTGTAACTGTAGATTCTCCCACTACTGGTAATGACGTTAAACTCCAAACCACAAGTCTCTTAAATTTTGCCTCTCATGGCCCTGACTTTTTCTTCCCTATCTGTGAAGCTTTTTTCCCATGCTTTCTATCCCTCAAGCACCACTGGGAGGGGAGTTTTGTGGCAAGGACTGTGACTGTGCACGCTGCATCAAATACCAAGTCAATCTCTACATTAGCACTGAATATTAACGTTCCTTAAGCAGTAATACTGTATCTGCTCAAAAGATAGCGAATTTCAGAATGAATCTGTGCAATAATTCTTTAGCTCCCTTGAGCATGATACGGCTTTTAGGGATATGATCATGTCTCTCCTTTCATGTGATCCAGCTTTCTTCAGTCCACTTAATGACTTAAAGTTTCCAGCGGCTCTGAACTTGGTGCCCAGTTGTATCTCAGCACAATACTGCTGCTTCTGCCATTTAATTATAAACAAATGCAAATCTGACAATTGTGGAGAAATGAGTACTGTGTCATCTGTGCCAGTCTCCAGCTACACACAAGCAATAAGCATACCAAAATTCACTGGTGGGGAGGCAGCATTTAAAAAAAATAAATAATACGTATTTCCCAACTGAATAGTAAGAAAGCACTGAACTAAAAACAAATGACTTTGCTCAGCCAAATTCAGTAAAAGCCTTGCTTGAAAGCTGCAGAGCTTTCCATCCAAGCTCTGTAAAAGTAGCCTAGGACTTGGGCTCAGTTTCTTGCTCTGTCAGTTACCTGCTGTGCAATCCTGGACAACTTGCTCCTTTTCTCCATGACCTCAGTTTCCCACTGGAGTATTGAAAGAAAAAAACACCCCAGACATTAAAAGACAGCCAAGTGACAAAATACAGTACTGAGAAGACTCAAATTAGACTGACATAGATAGAAAAGACTTTTGCTTATTCTGGAACATCCCTCATAAAGAAGAAAAAAGAATTTTTCTGATCTAGAAAAGCAACCAATCCAGAACACGATCAGTGAGCAAAACAGCAACTCAAGCTGTTTCATAGAGCCATCTTGTTTCTTTGAGGAGCAATCAGGATAATTTCATAAGCATTTCTTCATTCACAGCTCTGCCACACGGACAGGGAGTTTCTCAGCTATTCTGTACAGGAATTGTTAAAGGTCAAGTGCACAGTCAGAGCTGGAACAGAAACCAAGAGTTCTGACTCTCCATTATAAGCCTGACAGAAACATCTCTGCTGTTGGCTCAACAACTGGCCAAATCCTCTGATTAGATACATCCATTTCTTAAAAATTAATTATAAACTAAAACAAATAAAAAAGCCCCGACAAGCAGGCAATAAAGATGTCCTTTCCTCCCCCACTCTCCTTGCACAGTCCAAATTATTTTTGTCAACTCCATAAACTGAGGAGTACATTGCCTTAAACTATAGTAAGTCTGGCTTGGGAAAGTTTCAAGCATCTCTTTCACTGAGATCCAGCAATGTCAGTGTTATGTTGGGTACAGAAACTTCAGGCAATAGCCTGAGCAGAGTAAGATCCTGAAGTGCCAACTTCATAGAGGTGACTGGGGTCACTGACTACATCAGCTCAGGATCTGGCCCACATCTTCCACAAGCCTTCCAGTCGAGAAGTGTTTCTTACTTCTTTTGCTAGGTTACAGAGCAGGGACACCGTGAAAAGGTACTCAGAGATAAATGACTGAAGCAGAAACACAAGCTTTCAGTGCCCCGCATTGAAGGGCTCCTAGTTGGAGAATTATTCCTTTTAAATATTTATAACAAGCTCTTCAAGTCCAAGCACTGCAACTCAGCTCCGTGCTTCAGAACAAGTGGGGATGAAAGTTCCCTCTTGTGTACAAATGCCCAGAAAAGCCATGCCAACAGGTT
Organism: Psilopsiagon aurifrons; assembly: GCA_025447955.1. Taxonomy (NCBI): domain Eukaryota; kingdom Metazoa; phylum Chordata; class Aves; order Psittaciformes; family Psittacidae; genus Psilopsiagon; species Psilopsiagon aurifrons. The sequence goes on along the minus strand of JAOEHY010000392.1, from coordinate 37,414 downwards.
ACTACGCTCAGTACCAAGAACCAGGCAATTCAGTATGGATGATAATCCAGATGCTGGAGGGAGGAGAGTCAAAAAATCTGTTCTGCTTTGACTTACAGCTGCAGCCAATAAAGGCTTTCAAAGTCTTTTCTGAAAGTTAACATTACTGGGGGATTTGCAGTGCTCACTAGAGTGCAACACAGCAAATGCAGTTGGAGCGTTATTACTGGTAAATAAACTTTAAATGTTTTTACCACCACAAATGATTGTCCAGATTTCAACCACTTTCACATAGCAACATAGGGCCCTAGTGAAATCTTGTCAAAATCTACTCCAAATCAGTATTGATTATAGTTTAAACCAAGAAGGAAGTAAATTTCAATGTCTCTTCCTGCTTGCTTTCTTAGGGCAAACACTTGACACATTAGGGAACAAGCCAGATGCAGACATGGAATATTTTCTTGGAGATCTGTACCTTGGAGTAGCATTATCATGCAAAATTTTAAACGTCAATTTAATGAGCAAGAAAGGTTTATTAAATGAGCCAAGGTTTGGGCAGGGAGTCTTGGAAAAAATAAAGCTTAAAAAGATCAAACCCAGAAGGCAAATAAACTCTTTAACTAGAAGGTTAGAACACTCCAAACCTTCTAGTTTTCCAAAAGGAAGAGAGTGGTTCAGTCACCACAGTTGAATGACTGAAGCTGATCGGCACAGATTCAGAGAGTTAAATTTTAGAATCAAACCAATTTTAACTATCTTGACAAGAAATTAATTTGATATGTTACATTAGTTTTTATACTACAGACTTGTTCGCAGCACATATTCAGTTCAGATAATAGCCATAAGAACTATCCCACCAATACACAAGACATTTTAAAACTACTCACTGTAGGTTTAATTTTGAATCCTGTGAGCATGCTTATACATAGCATACAAAACATCCTTTGCTTTATTATAGTTTTAAATCTTTCTTCCAGGTCTGGCCTTGCAACCACTTGTCTTGATAAAATAGGTCACTTGAAAAAGGAAGCTCAATAAAATGAATTACAAAACCAACAAGATTAAACTGATTGTGCTGTTTTTGTACAGTGTAGCCAAATTCTGCAAATATGCTGCTGGCTGTGGTTTGGCATTTAACAGCATGCGATCAGTGAGAAGGAGGAAATTTTATTCTCATTAACTGTTGCAGATTTACTGCAGTGAAAAAGGGCTATGTAACATGAGAAGTGACAGAATGGAAAGATCAAAGCAGCAGTCTGGAAACTAAATAAACCTTCTGGCTACTTCCTGCAAGGAAAATTCACTCTGGCAATGTAAAACAGAGTCCAGTTAAAAACTACTCTCAGTTTTATGAGCTGTCACAGCAGCTTGAGTGGTTTGGACCAGTCAAGTTTAGAACATTATATTTCCTTGTTTTTGTCTCAGATACTTCTGTTAGCAGTTTTATAGTTTCTTTTTCCTTTTTTTTGTTGGTTTTTTTTTATTTTCTTCTTTATTTTTTAAGTGAAAAATAAAATTCTTTTCTTTGGATGAAACTGAGAAGGTCACAGCTAAACTCATTAAAACAAACAGCTCTTCATTTGCACATTCCATTCCCATTTACTGTGTTTTAATATTTTACTTTGAGATTTATATGTGATGTACATATGCTTTAATAACTCTTCCGCATTCTGTTCACTTATTGTTTAATATAAGTGCAAATCAGTTTACAAGAGCCCAGATGGCTTGTAACCAAGGAGCCAGTCTATTTCTAGTAGCACATCTGGAGGGACTAAGAGTGGCAGACAGAACGTGGGAATTAATTAATGTTACATTTTAGAAGAGACAGGCCCAGGTTTGGGGTATTTTTTGGTAAGACATTCCAAAGGACTTGAGCTAACTGCTGCAGCATTTTGGTATTCTTTAAAAATTCTTAATAGCCACATACAGCCATAACCATATTGGTTAAATGAGGCCAACTGCAGGTGGAATACAGTAAAATAAAAAGCAACTAAAAAAAATGTTAAAGAAGTGACTGCAAGTGAAAGAGGCCCAAGCATCCTACATTCCAGAAGAGCTGAAGTGCATTAAAACCTCAATACTAACTCTTCCCAAATGACATCTGCAACTTGCTGAAAAAATTGCACCCTAAAAAATATTCCCAAACAAGCTATTTCGTCTCTTAACATACTAGTGTAATCGTCCAGAGCAATTCAACAGCTCTTACAGCAAACAAAACAAGTGCAACATGATCCTTCATGATACAGACCACACACCTTCGAGAAGTGGTGTGGTCCAGTCACTGGGGCACTGTGAGCACCAACAGGAGAGCACTGCTTTAATTTCAGGCTCTGGCACCTGGCTTTGGAGGAGTAACCTCACTTCTTGACTTTGGTTCCCTGACCATCTTGACTATCAGCTCTGTGTGTTGCAGCCGTGAACATCATCTGCATGTTGGGGGATACAAGGAGAGCTGCCTGGAAGCTTCTCCTGATACAGTCCAAATAGAGAATGATAGTAATAAACACCTAAGCACATTAAAAAAACACAGTTGCTGTATATTGAATACTGGATATTAAGACTACTGTCCTCTTCTGGGTATGTGCAAATCACAGGTAGTGCTGGGCCCTAATCCTTTGGTGCAGTATGTACAGACCTTCAAACTCCAGGAAAAACTCACTGGTTAATCTGGGTCACAGAGAAAAATCCATCCCTTGAGTAATCAGACTCCTGGTCTTCAAAAATGCTACCAAAGCTGTCCACATCATAACAGTATAATTTGGTCAAATACCTAAACTAGTGACACCTAAACTGGATTGTAATATGATCAGGTTGTGGTATTTCAGTTTTATAAATGCTGCTTTGGGAAAACAGTATAAAAAAAAAAAAAAAAAAAATGACAATTACCAGGGAATATGACCACTACCTAAAAAAAAAAAAAAAACAAAACAGGGAAAGAGGTAACTAGTTTAGCACTGGTGCAGAAACAAATTATTACAAACTAGAAATGAAGAAACTCAAGTTCACGTTCAAGAGCTCTTAGCCATGAAGCACAATGTTCTGGAAGCACCACCCCCACATTTAAGTACTGAAGGAAAACAACTATACAGTGAATTTTGGCTTAGGCCATGATCCAAGACCTGAAGAAATCAGGTAAAGTCCTTCAATAAGCTTGTCCCAGACTTCAATCAAAACCCTCCAAAAACTAGCAATCCCTGCTCCATTCTCACTATATTTTAGTTGCAAGATCTTAATGCCAAGCACATGTACCACCTGAACATGGACTGATGAACAAAAAGAAATTTACCCTCCTTTTTCACACAAATAAGTCAGTAAATACTGTATTGTCCAGATGAGAAGTGTGCTTTGTTATATCAAGCCATATAGAGTGATATTATAAATTTAGTGGAATCCTGCTGACTATATTCAGTTTAACTTATTTAAAATTAAACCTGCAGGCAGATACAACAACAGAATAGGATTTAAGAAGAAGATATGACTGCTGCCATTAACAACATTTTCGTAGGATTAAAAAACCAAAACAACCAACAACAAAAAACACCCCACAAAACAAAACCAAAAAACACCCTTGGTCTCCAAAACTTCATTGGTTCTGAGCTTCTCTTTAAGTCCTTTTCAAATTTGTTTCAGTGGGATTTACAATTTGCTAATACTGATGTGTGATAAGCTAATAAAACCTGCCTACAAGGTTATAGGCCCAATTTACTAATAAAACCTAATTCGATTCTCTTGGGAAATGCAAATTATATGCTGTCCAAATGGTAGAAGCTGAGTACAACTCTGCTGAACATACTGCAAAGGCAAAAAAGGTTTGTTGTTTTTTTTAAAAAATAAAGTTTAAGTATGAAAAAGAAAAAAGGCACAGAACTGTAAGAAGTATCACTGAGGTAAAATGCTTAAAAGTAGAATCATAATAACTTGCACTTTATTTGCTTTTTTCTATTACTTAAAATATTTTCTATTTACCGTATGTCTAGTTCTCAGACAGGAAAGCATTATTACCTTTATTCGAATGATGAGGAGACAGATGTGGATACCTTCAAATGTACTGTAGCACAGACCCCACATGAAATCATTTTTTGTATCTAAGCAAATTTTCTCAAGAACCATGAAACAAAGTTTCTTGTACCACTGAAAGCTGTAAAGGGTTGTCTGAGGCAGCTCACTTTTACTGTCTACTAAGGTATCAGTTTTTCACCTCCCAAGAGAGCCTTCAAGATGGTACTTAACTGCTGAAAGGCTGGGAAGGGAATGTTCAAGCTTCTAAATAAACTGTGCACATGACTGAAAATGTGACATGGATGAGAAATACTCCAGAACAGGGTCACCAACTCTTTCAGTCCTTAAGAATATTCTTCATTTCAGCAATATATCCTGTATGGTTTAAAGACTAAAACAAGGAAGAGATTAAATCCTCAATGCTTGAGAAGTACATGTGACTGCCCTTAGCAAATATAACTGAAGATGAGGATCGATACATAAGATAGCTACAAATGTTGATGTAGAATTTAAGTTACAGATACAACTATTTAAAAACATTTTTCTAAACATTCACAAAGTGAGCGTTTGCCAGTGCCTGATGCTGTCCCTGTATCTGACCTGAAGAGAAGCTATTCAGCTGTAGCTCATGACTGGGAGTTCACATGACCTTGCAGGAGTCAACAGGAATGGAAGGCTACAGACCTACAACTTTCTCCTTGAAAATTCACATCTAATTTTCAACAGTGTACCCAAGCAAAAAAGTCTGTGCATATGACTATTCCTGCCACTGAATGGGGCCATTTAGCACATGCAGATATTACATGTGGGTAACATAACCAGATATAAGGTAAGTCACAGTAACAGTCTTCCCTGTGCTTCCGCCAGGACCTACAGCCATGTATTACTACAGCCATGTATTACTGTATTACATCACCACAGCTTCCACCAACCCAGGACACAACAGCTTGGTTATACATGCCTATTCTTGCCAGAGACTGACACAGCTTAACTGAAGTCAATACAGAGTAGCCTGCAAGGTGCTGGCTCCATACACTTAGCTCACAAAATATCACAATGGCCTTGCCATGTGATAAAAAGAAGAAATGCAGCTACAGTTTCAGGCTGTAAATCCAGGCAAAAGGAAAGATGTTCCACCAAGGACACAGTCACCCCATAAAACTGGTTTTGCTTGACATGCCAAACCTCACTGCTTCCTGGGAAGAAGTTTCAATCAGATCTCTGTTGAGAGATGTGAGTACACACACAGAAATGCCTTGTCTTCGTAAAAATGAAGATTGTGCAATGGCAGCTCTGCTACATCAGAGGTTCAAGGATTGTGTACAGGAGAAAACTTCCTCAGGATGAGGGAAATAAAAAATTTTGGATAGCTCCAGCATTCGTAACTATTAAACTTTCTAAAGCTACAGACAGAGGACTTGGGAACTCTGATGAAGATATCCACAAAATATTGGCTTTTGCACTTAAAGTTTGTATCATTATCTAGTTATTGCCAGGAAAGGTTAAAAGTGGTCTCTTCCCCAAAGGGTAGAAAACATACTGTGGATATCTTTATTATAAGATATTTAGCCATTGCTATTATGTTTGTATCTTAAAGTAATTAGTCTCAAGAAGGTTATTAAAATTTGATAAATGGCCACAGATTCTCAAAAATGCCTTTAAGCTGGTCTTTATCCCTTGCAGCTCAGACACTAAGCTGTCATCACATCAGCGAAAGGTGAGGGACTTTTTGTTTGCTACAATCATAAAACTTTCACTCTCTATTAAGAGTTATCAGAACCAGAGCCTTAAATACAGATTTTAATAACAGATGAAAATTTCAAATCTATGCCTAATGTCCATCTGTTTCTCAAAGACAGCAAGATGTTTCAAAGCTGGTAATCTAATCACAAAAGTCTTTTCGTAGCCAATGAAAAAACATGGATACAAGCTGTCAAAACAACCTCCCCAGCATGTATTTTTCTGCTGAATGGAAAACATACCTTACAATCTGTTTTAATTCTGCTCCCAGTCTTTGAAGAAAACAAGAGATGCTGTTTATGTATTTTATCACTGCTTCTGTGTACATTATATTCTGAAATAATTCTATTTATAGACATCATACACAACAGTAAAATTACAATAAGAATATAGTTCAGAAATAAGAGCTGTAAACTAAAGCCGCCAAACACACAAGCTAGCTTATGAGAAACAAAGCATTTTGATTTCTAATAATGCCTTCAGCCCCTAAAGGTGGCAGCATTAGAAAAATGGCAACTTTCCACATCTTTATTAGGTGCTGCTTCTCCTCTATGCTGACAAGTACCAGAAACAACAATTATCTCTGCTTGCTTCAGGATACGTCCAGAATAGCAAGCATGCAAGCAAATCACAAACTGAACTTAGGGCCAGATACTTTTACAATTGCATTCAAAGTTGTGTACTTCATGATGCAGAAATTGATAATGGAGAGTAGCATTCTCAACTGTTGACAGTAGTCAGTCTCTAGGTTTCAAAGGAAAGTCCAAGAAATCCTGTGAATGGAAGGCAATGTCTTTGAAAAATGCAGTCCTTAAGATACTCCACCTAAGTTGCCATATGTAGAGATGTTCTTACTGCTAATACTATTACTCCATGCTCCCCTCTTAAAAAATTATGGGGGGAAAAGTCCCTCTGTGCTAACCCAGCAGGTGCCTATAAATACCTTAACTTTTTTCAACTTATGTTTTTCTTGACTTCAAAAAAAAAAGGACTTTCCTACCTTCCTGAGACTCTGCAGCAGATCTAAGTATGCAGGTCCAGTATCTCCTGGGACAGGGACTCCACAGGAGGTGGTTCTGATACCCCTACTAAGTTACAGGAAAGTCAACCACTTCATCAACTGCACATCTGCTCCAATTCCTCTGAATTTTCCTGAATGTAACTTGGTGGAACTGTAATGGCAGAGGCTGCCCCAGACCTCTGCTAAGAACTAGCATCCTACAGTCAAGGAAGCACATGGTTTTTGCTATCTGCTCAATGCAGTATAACTGGTATAACAACTTAATATATGACAGCTGTTGTGCGCTGAGCTGCCTTGCACAAACACTATTAAGTATTGCTTACAGCGAAAATCTTCAAGGCAACTTGAGTTTGGTTGCAATCCTTGAAAAACTCTCCTCACAGACCATTTCTTTGGCTCCAAAAAATAGGCTTGGTGATCAGAACACACTCAAGCCCTGGTTAATGCACTGGGGGCACCCACACTGTTTCAATAGCTCAGCTTCTCAGTGATAAGCAGCCACTAAAAAGGTGCGTCTTTCTGTCTGACTTGATAAGGCTTTCCCAGAGGCAAGGAGAAGTCCTGATCCAGTCTAATAACATTGCAAGGATAGGAAATAACCTCAGAGACATTGAAGATGTAACATATCCTATGTCTTCCTCATAGCAATGCAGAAAGGAGAAGAAAGGATTACTCAAAGTTGAGTAGCAAGAAGTCAGCTCATGATTGTCACCTAACTCAAACTTCACAGGGTGGTCTTAAATGAAAGAAGAGACTTCAGAACTCACCCCACTGCTTAACAAACAACTGTTTCTATTACAGAATTAAAAAGCCTAATATAAAAGGCCAAGACCAGAAGACATATGCACAACAAATAATTGTGTAACAAAAAAGTGTAACAAATTAAAAGACCAGAAATATGCTCATTATTAGGTCACTTCTCTTTGAACTCACAAAAAAATGTTACTGTGAACTTGCTAGATGTCTATGCAAATCATAACTCAGCTTGCTTTTAAAAAGGTTTTGGAAAACATTTCAAAACATTAATAATAGAAAAATGAACCATTTTTATAACAAAAATCTTGATTTATTAAAAGCTGGAACTGGTTAAAAATAAATCCTTGACATAAGGTTCTTGTTAGCTTTAAACTGTAAGCATAAAAATACCTTAGAATTATGTTTTGGTATGGATGAAATGTACACTATATAACACATAAAAAGAGCCTTGACTTGCTGCTATTATTTTTAATTAGGCTCTCTAGCACGTATGGTTTTACCTTCTAACACCAATTCAGACTGGGGAAAAAGGGAAGGTCTGGCTCTTCAAACTCATGGGACTGGCAATTCCATGGCTCATGCCTTGGAGCACTAATGCATTTTACATTAGCTCTAAGCATCAGGAAATCCTGGCTTCTGGCGCCAAGAAGTTCAAAACGATAATGACACACATCTGAAAACTAGGATTCGCCATTTGACTGCCAGTATCTATTCTATCAAACAATTCAGTCCTGCTCTGTTACAAATAGGACAGAACATTTGCAGCAGTCTACACTGTTTCCAATTAGACTGTGTGTCTGGACTGCAGATAAATCCATGGAGCAATCATATCAAAGTAAGTTTTCCTAGAAAACAGAATTCTAGTGAGAAATCTGAATATTTACAGAGGCTATCTATCTTCAACGGGCAATTACCAAGTTAGTCATTAAACAAACTGCAGTTTTTCTGTTCTCTTTCTCAAGATGAGCTCCAAAATGCCTTGAGACATTGCAAGAAAGTTCTACAAATACTTGATTTAACTAGGTATATACAACATGTATTTTGCTCCTAATTTTAGGTGGAATACAATCAGATTAAAAAATCAACTTTCTAACGTAGCTCCCTGATAAAGTACTGCAACTTGAGATACAGTGATCAACTTTAACTTTTACCCAAGGCCACTCAAGATTTTTTTCTTCCCAGCTGAAAGCTTTCAGGCAAAACAAAAGCATCTTGACTGGAGCAATACCCAAGTTTATTGAAAACAAAGGAGTCTGCAAACTCTACTCTACACACCTTTCCCCCCATCTCCAAGGGGGCATGAAGACTGTTGGGACCACATACCCATACAGTAGTCTGGCTAACACAGAAATCTGCCGTCTCCTGGGTTGCATGTCTATTTTAAAATTTAAAATGGTAACTCACATAGTAAGACTCCAAGGGTAGCATGTAGCTCATACTTCCTTCAGTTTCTCCTGGTGATGCCTGCATGCTCTGAAACAAAGGCTGTGCATTTGGAAACTATCAGCTCCAGTATTCTCTTCCCAAATACAGGCTCAGCGCAAAGGATTACACACTAATCTGAACCTGATCTTTTACTGATTATAAACACTTCCTTTTTCCAAGAGGATTTATTTCCTAAGTCCTACTTTTTTTCCTGATCTGAGCATTTCAGTTATGTTAATTTGTTGTTAAAAATGTTACCACCATTCCACCCTTGACAAATGGTCAGCTTTCTGGTGCATTACAGGTAGAATAAACAAACAAGTGTAACCATTCACTGCCCTTTAACAACTACAAGAAGAGAAAATAAAGGAGAAAAATCTTTTTTACTTCAGCTGTACATACTAAGAATTAATCATATTTTACAAATGGTCACTAAAGTTCCAGGTGGTGAAGATAACATTCCTCTTTTGGAAAGAAACAATTGCAACCACATGACTGGGCATGTCCACATAACACCTTCTTGAAGTGAATTCTGTACCACTACTGTGAAGTGTTTAAAATATTTCCTACTGAGTGCACATAGTTCATACTCTATAAAAGGCATTTCCTAAACGCAACAGGATCTATGAAGATTCCATTTTTTAAGATAACTCTTCTCTATTTTGAATTTGTGGGAGAAGTCTACTCAGAAATACAAACTGCAATAGCTTATTAACATTCAGAGAAGGAGAGGTCATTGACCAGAGGAGGAATTCAGAGAAACATCTTCTCAGAAGTCAAGTTCACATCTTCTGTTCATCTAGCAGATTTTCAGAGTAAGTGCCCTCGATAATCTAACTGAGAATACCATGGGAAGACTTGGGTTAAGTGAAAAACAAACAAACAAACCAACCAAACCCCAAACCAGAACCAAACCAACCAACCAACAAATAAGCAAACAAACCCAAAAACCTCCACAAAACCCAAAACACCAAAACAAACAAAACGCCAGAACTCAACATGCACACACACACAAAACAACCTCCAAAGAAAACAAAACCAACCAAACAAAAACCACCAACCAAACCCCCACCCAACCTGAACAAAAACCAACAAACCCCACACAAATAGTTTTGGCAGCTGAACAAAGCTTACTGTTAACAATTTAAGAACGTCTTCTAGGTAATCAGCATTTCAAGCTTCTTGTTAGATATTTCCAAATAATAATGTCTAAATAGTATTTGAGCAATTGTCATAACAGGTAATTAACTGCATGCTCTAGTTTTACTTTTCTATTGTACAGCTAAGGTCCTTTCCAGCCTTAGCTACTCTATGATTTTATGATTCTATTACAACATGTGTGTTAATATGCTAAAAGCAGCATCTAATTCAGACAACTTTTCAGTGTAAACCATTCCCACTGCTATGAGAGCAAAATAAATGAAGCCCGGTGAAGCAATCTGAATAGCCATTGTTGGATTCTATGCATTTTCTAAGAAGATCAATTTACCTGCTAGAGAAAGGATGCTGCCCAATGAGGTCTCCATTCTGAAGATGGTAATCACTGAAGAAATCTGGACTCACTGCTCCATCAGGGGCTATTAAGCCATCTATAAAAACAAGAAAGACACAGTGACTGTATGAAGCAGCAGGACTTCAGAGAAAGCAAGCAATACAACCTGTGCTTGTCTTAGGACTTCATTAGGAACTTGCAATATTTCTTGGAGGAATTTAAAGCAACAAAAATATTGAAACCCAGCAACTTCAATTCCAAGAAACCTTACTTGGACTTCAGGTAGCTCAGCCTACTGCTCTGAAGAAAAGCTGTATTTAAGAAATACTCTCTTACCCCTTCTTCCTTAGGCCTGTAAAGGTTATATTGAGACCAAACTTGTCCACCCCATCATGAAAGTGAGCCCAGAGGAAAAAGTAATGAGAAGGGTCAAATATTAATCTTGGACAGCAGCAAAAAAAGCAGAAAAGCAGCAAAGGTCTTAATTGCTCAGACTATCCTTTACCACTATACCTCTCAAAACTAATCAAGAAAAACGGGAAAGCTTCAAAAACTTCAAACCTATTTTTTTCTCTCCCCATATTTTAATGTCTTCTAGCTATTTCCTAAAGGGTGGTCTTTTCACATGATATCCTCTCAAGAACATAGATTAACGGAGGGGTTTTTTTGCTTCCTGTATAGTAAAGCACTGGCATACGAAGATGCAGTAAAGCCACTAGTATTCCTTGAAGGCTTCACAGTGACGGCTTGCTTTAGAAGAAAAGAAAATCAGGGGCTAACTTTTTCCCTCTGTTACATCAGTGTAAATCCAGAGTGCCTTTGAAGTAAAGTCAGTGAACTGACCCCAGCTGAATGAGAGCCCAGCTTAACTCTTTCTTGTTAAAATTCCAAAAACATTTCTTGTTAATATTAAGGACAGAGTTTGTACTTGGTAATTAGTATTAGGCTCTAATCAGATAACGACTTTTTTCATCAAAACTAACCCTACATCGGTTTGCCAACATAACTGTATGAAAACAATCCCAAACTTGTAGCACAGTAAACAGAGCAGAAACAGGTACATTCAGACTGATACTTTAATAGCTCACCAGAAAAGAGAGATATTCCTAATGACTAGGAAGTTACAAATGCCATTCTACTCTAAAGAGAGATAAGATCCAAGGAGTCACAGGCCACTTAGCTTAACCTCTGTGGTTTTGAAACTACTAAAACTGCCTGTGCAGGAAGCAGTGGAAAGTTACTTACAGACACAAGGGCTTAAAAATGACAACTCAGGCATTCAAACAAATCTCCCAGTGCTTTATGAATTTACCTGATGTTTTTTGAAGATAATATAGTGACAAATGATAAAAGGAATAGAATTGACACATCTAGATTTCTAACAGACATTTGATGAGGTGCTACAGTGATTCATTTAGAAGATAATACCTCATGGGAAAGTGACTGAATACAATGCAACAGACTGTAAATGAAAAACGCTAGCCATGATCAGACTACATTTTAGCAGCATAAGATAGCTGTACATGGATATATTCTAATTGCATACACGTGTATACAGTATGTGGAAGAGTATTATTTGACAAGCAAGTAATCTGACACAGACAGACATTACTGCCTTTCAGCATATTCACCAAGACATGAGTGCCCCGTGATATCATATGGATTAAAATGACCAAAAATGAGGAAAGAAAGTTGAAATGGCTACTATTAACACTTGTGCCAAGTTTTCCTTACTCACCACCTATGCTGTATTTTTCACAGAAAATAAATACAGGGAAACATTAGTACTTTTATACCTGCAGCACTTCAGAACAAAATGAACAATCAATTTAAGCAACTATGTATTTGAAACAGTTAGGTTTGGTTAAAACCTATCTGAAAGTAGACAGACCTTAAAATAACATTTATCTTTGTATTAATGAAGAAAGCACTACATTTTAACTTTAAGGCTAGAAGTATCACTACTTAAAGTGTCTTCAATCAAGAGTGCTAACATTCAAACCATAACACTCCAGAGTTATGGTTCACAGGAATTTATAGAAAAATGAAAGCACATGGATAGCAACAGCTGCATAATATGATTACCCAGTTAAAGGACATCTCTTGTTACGTACATTTCAACACAAATTGGGGTTATGTACTTTCAGAGCAAGAGGGACACTGAGCTTATGAAGGTGACTTCAGCGATCCTACAGAGATTTTCATGCAAGTTCAAGTTACTGTGCAAGAAAGATGTTGGCATATCACTGCAATAAGGATCATCTTGCCATCAGTGAACTCAAGAACTTTTATGGCTAAGGGAGGACTTGTACTGAGCATCAACCATCAGTGCAGGTCATTCTTGAAATCAAACTTAAACACAGTATTTAATTTCTGACTGCACAAATATTTGTATTTCTGCTATTTTTTGACTAAGTCATGCTCTGTCCTTCAGATACCCAAATGCCTACTCCAATTGGTACAATAATCTGCAGCCTTTTCAAAAGAATATTATGTCTCAAAAGTATAAATCCAGCAGACTTCAGAAGCACACCACTGCTGGCACTTGTTGGAAGGAACCCAAGATGTGAATCTGTATTTTTAATATAATCACCTACTCTTCTACCTTTAAAAAAAAAAAAAGCACTTTTCAAACATCAGCAGAACATATCATTGGAAATCTGCCCCTCCTTCTCAGTCAAATATTGTCATGGGTTCAGCAGTATTCCAATATGAAAATCTTTGTTCAAATAATGTTAAACTTGTAACATAAATGATCAAAAGCCAGGAGATTTAGTGTTAGTGGTGCCACTCTGTTTAGCTCACACTACTGGGAAGAGAAATGGCCCTATGAAATAAGCAAAGGTTTATTATTAATACCAGTAAAGGGGAGACTACAACACACATGCTGCAGATCTTTAACTTCAGAAGCCCAAAGCAGACTTGATGTTATAAAAGTACCATATAACACATGGCGCATACTGGTAACCTTGTAGGTCTGGTAGAGCAAGATAAAGCTACAAGATTCAAAAAGGAAAGATGTACCACTAAAAAGGCAGGTTGCTTTGGCTGACATATCTAATCAAAAGTAGAAGAAAAAGAAAAAATCCTTAAGTTCTGGTACCCCTTGAGAATAATTTTTTAAACACTTCTGAGATCTTGCACAATTATTTTCTCACAGCAACTGCAAATAAAGCTTATGGGTTTAGTGGTTTTGTTTTTCTTATTACTATTACTGCAAATTCATCATAGAGAGTTTTGTGACTCATGCATCATAGCAAAGGACTGGACACTTATATGGAAAATAAAAAAACCCCACAGACTCAAACCAGCAATTGAATAAAAAATAAATCCATGAGCACACAGTCATCCAGGACTTTGAAAAGGATATAACCACAAATCTGAATGCATTAGCCAACTCCAAGCTATAAAAAGTTATGAAGATATTTATCCGGTGGGCAAATCATTTCATGACCGTCTCCAGCAGAACTTTTTGAACCTCCTTCTGAAGCAGTTGGCAATATTGAACTAGATGCATCACTGTCCTAATCCAGCATGGCAATTTCTATTTTCTTAGTAACTAGAAAATCTTTACAGAAAGAGAGAGAGTAGATTCCACTTCAGATCCCCCACAACCATGTCATTATGCACTACTGTGTATGTATTTGGGTTAATCTCAAACATGACTACTCTTAAGAATAATATTTTTTTTTAAACAAGCATCTTCAAATTGTTAATAAAACTTTTTCATATGACAAACTGAAAAATGAAAGTATTTACAGAAGAGATTCACACACTTCCCCATATTTCTATGTTTCTATATAAGACACCAAAAATCACACAAATAGGTTAGCTGAAAGTCACACAATGACTGCCTCTGCAAAGGAATCTACAGGTTTGATGAGGCTGAACTGAGGTCTTCATCAAGATCTGCAATATAAAAATCCATCACAGGACTAACACAAAAAGCAAACCAATTTCAGCATCAAATCCCATAGCTGTGAATTTAACAGGGATGAAAAAAAGGTTTGTGTTTGCAAAGCAAACAAGCTACGAACACAAGAAATAGGTGTGAAGAACAAGGCTGGGCCACCTTTGTCAGATCAGTCATCATGGTCCATTACCTCTCAGACAGGTCTACTCATATTTCTGAAGACCTGTAACACTTCATAAGATGACAGATATACAGTACTCAATTCATCATTAACATCCTAACAAGGCCACATCCATCCCTGGCTAGTGTTGCATCAGTGCTGCTCCTAGGGACACAGACAGGCAACCGTCTGACTGGTTTGAGTCTGCAAATTCTCTCCATAGCCCCAGGTCAAGCTCCTGTTCCACAGAAGTAGCAATCCCCGTCCTGAATACTAATATATGAAGCCTTACCTGCATTGTAGTAGAGGTCAGGTCTTTCCAGAATATCCCCTTCATGGATGTAGGGCTCAATACGATCATCACCATAGAGATATTGCTCACTGTCATCCATCTGCCGACTCTCCACCATCTCCAGCCATTGAGAGTTGTGCCATCGAAATTTCTCGCTCTGTATTTTTTTAGCCCATTCCTCATCATATTCCTGTTAAAAATCACCACATAGTATTTTAGGATGGGGTATAGACAAATCTGTTTGGTTTAACAGGAAATAGCAGAGGAATTTAATGTCAACAAAAGACGTAAGTTTCAGGTCTCAGTGACTTACATCCTCTATTCAGTTTGCAGAGCACTTTTAGCAAAAAAGAGAATGATTTTGCAAGCACTAGGCATTATTCTGGTTTTGTACACGCAGCAGTACAATCTTCCCTTCACGGTTTGTAACTTTACACCATCCAGAAAAAAATCCTACTTTGAGCAGGGAAGTTCCATCATCACAGTCTCGTCATCTGGTTCATCTAGAAGAGCCAATTACTACCAATTTTCAGTTTTTCAGTACTTAATTACTAACACTGGCCAAATACCTCATTATGGGAATGTTCATTAGGACAAGCAGTTACTAGAAAATACAACAAGAGTTCTGATAAAACCAATATCTTTTTATTCTGATTCATGAGGCCCAATAAGACAGGAATTAATTTTCAACTTCTCAAATTTTATAATGTCTTTTTATGATTAATATTATATACCCACAAAAATGGTACACAACATTTGTAATAAAGAGGATGTAGGAACCTGAGATACAACACTAAAATCTGACAGGATCTTCCCCAGAAAGCTGAGGAAAACAGGACACAGGTTCCAACCACTATGGAAACAAAATGTAGGCATGAAATTTCAATCTGGATTACAGCCTAATTGCACTCAAGCAATGTGATATTCAATATAGAGAGGCATCATAAGGAAGTGACATAGCCTCTGGACACTGCAATCAGCTGTTTAGAAGACTCTTCTAAACAGACCAGACTATGTGGGCTGTTGATTACCACTGAGGGAACACAAACCTGTGGATAATACTCAAGTTTCTCAATATTACTGGAAAAATAGGCCACAGCTAACTATAGGAAACTCATCAACACAAAATCTGCAGATGGAATCAATTTGGGAAGATTCACAAATAATGCACCACGGGTAGTAATTTTTAATCAAAGGATTGTGAACAGGAACAACATTCATAACCACAGAATTTCTAATTGTAGGAAGAAATGTTCTCATGAAACAGGTCTCACTTTGCTGTCTTCCAGCTAAACTACAAAGTAGAGAAAAACTGAAAATCATTTAACTTTCACATTGATTAACACCTGATCTAGACAGACTTTCCCTGGAGATCTAGCTGGAATAGTTTATGAAGTTTTTTGAATCTGTTTTATTTAGCCCTGAAGGGGATGAAAAACAGTCACACAATTAGTGACAATGCCTTGTCTTAGGAAGTGGTAATTTCTTGAATTGTCCCAGCTAGACATGCAAAAGTAGATGTGTCTATTTCTGGAAGTCAAAAAATGCAGTGAAGACAGAATAACTAGGCTTACTAGCTCAGGTTAAACTTCCAAAACCCCTACAGACTGAACTTGAGTTTTTAAACTGACTTAGTACTCAACCTACCTTGTCTTTACTGCTTCTAGCCTGGCACAGGCAAGACACTCTCTACCCTGTGCCTTTTCCACCCTTCTGACTGGCCAATAACACAATAACCAGCTGGCCCTGTCATTCTGGCAGAAGCTGCTCTGACATTCCTAATGAGTATCTAGAGCATCCAAAATTTCATGGGATGTCAAGTCATGCCATGCAACCACAAATCCTTATCCTATGGTAGTAGGTTTTAAAACTGTTTTATTTGGGGAAATAGCAAGATTGTTCTTCTTGGCATAAAGCAGAATGTAAACTCCCTTTTGCTGGAACACCCATGCAAGTACCTGTAGATGTGGGGTTCTTCTCAGTCTGCAGCGCTGTTCTAAATTTCTCCAGTCACACCTCTGATCCACATCAATTACTAGACCTTTCTAATTCCCCTCTCCACCACCCTGGCATGCAAGCAGTCCTGTCCAAAACCAGCTCTCCTGCACAACTTCCATACAAAGAGCAAGTATCACCTGTGAGATCCATAGATATTTGCAGTGCCTAGTGACCTCAACTAAAATTCCAGGTTTCCGTCAGTAATGCAGCAGCCTTAGGGAGAGACAGAAAAGACAAACAAAACAAAGCCCCCAAAACATCCCACACACCCCTATGCCTTATACTGTTTAGTAAAAGAACATCTCATGCTATTTCTGCCTCTTGATCTTTCCTTCCCCACTTCCACACTCGGTTAAAGAGAAACGCTAGAAACAACAGTGCAAAACAAGATTTGCCCTGGAAAAAGCAAGCTCATCACTGAGATTTATAAAATGACCCATTAAAAAAAAACAAACCAAAACCAAACAAAAAACCAACAAAGGGCATGAGTTTCAATGATGACATCTGACCAGCATCTTGGAAACATCTCCTTTGCTGCATCTGCCAGAACTAAACCATTGGCTATTATGTCAGCCTCCAGCAGCTGTGAATTACTTACAAGCTTTAGAGAAACACCTTGTAACTGCCAGAAATCATACTGCAGTTTTAAGAAAACTATTCCCAGAAATCATGATTGCAAAGAAGTGGGGGAAAATACACAAATTTAACAAACAGCAAATTAGACTAATCTGTGGGAAAGCTGAATCCCCTTTACGTTGTTTACCTTTAAAAGCCATCAGCTAAATTACCTAATTCATATAAACCATGAATGCACTTTGAAAACATTCTGATCTTCTAAAAGTTTTAATCCCAAACGAATCCCACTTGCCTGACATCATTGTTCCATTCCACACCACTGTCTGAACATGCTGAATGCCTGTCACAAATATACATCAACTCCTTGTACAATCCTAAATAAAAAAAAAAAAATAAAAAAAAAAGGAGAAAAAAGAAAGGAGGAAAAAAACCACCTCAAAACCAAAACAGTTCACATTTCCCAGATCCTGACTTTTTCTTCTGCCAACGACAACAGGGCAGAATAATCCTGTATTCTACATTTCCCATTCTATATTAAGAGGTATTTTACCTCAATCATTCATCTAAATTTTGGAAAAGAGGATTAGGGACTGAACGGTAAATTAGCAGCTGTAAGATTGAACATATCTGCAGGTTACTTAAAAATCACAAGTTACCTGTTCAAGCAGTTTGGCTACTTTGTACCTTGCATTTCATTATGAGTAATAAGAAAGAAGTGACAGCACCAGAATTAGATCAATGATCAGTTTTGTCAAGAGTTTCATTCTGGCAGCAATCCTAGAAAAGGATGATTTGCAATCACTGAGAACAATTTATATAACCTCAGCACAAACAAGTTCATTCGAGTACTGCTAGATCAGGATACGTCTGTACATTTTCCACAGAAATGTGCAGAAACAACACTGGATAAATGATTAATGGAATAAACATCAGAATGGAAGAAAAGCTGTAAATGCAGGAACACATCCAAATGTACAAAGAAGCCAAATTAAAGCAGTTTAGAGCAAAACAATTCCCTAAAACACAGCAAGTCTTCCAGTAATTATATTTTGAGCTATTAAAAGCCTTTTTTTTTTTTTTTCTTTTTAAACACATGAAGGACACCTTTTCTGTTACGGAATTACTGCAAAATTAAAACAGAAAACTATACACCACAGAGATACAAACATAGCTTCGTGCTCTCCAGTCCTTTTAAATGTTGAGCTACTAGAAAAGCAGTGTTTGGAGGAACAAGAAAATGATAAAAGGAATGTGCCTATTCTCTAACCCCACGTCCCCTGAACACTGCATGTTCAGAAACATAAAAGGAGGAATCCTGAAGGTTGATTTTATTCTCTTTGGAGCTCCCTGACATCACTGGTTTTAACATTCGGTTTCCATAAATCCAAAAGTGTCATAGAAGATGTATGGTCCAACTTCGCAAGGAATGTGCCATCCTTTTTGAAGTTCTGCTTCCAACTTTGTTTACTACTGAACCACTGAAATATTATGAAGCGTTAACTGGCCTATTATCAGAGCATGTCTGTTCCCTATCAGGGGTCCCCTTTGTCACTGGCTTCCGTCACACCTTGTATCTGATTAACACACTATAGGATAACATAGAGCTACACAGATCTGCTTTGTGTTCTCTCACAGCTGATGAAAAACAGATTTTCCTTTTCACTTTAATGTGGTTGCCCTTTAATTGGGTCTGTTATTATTATTATTATTGGGTTCATTTGATGTGATTCCTCATACTAAACTAAAGCTGCTATACAGTAAATAGAATGTTCATTATGTTCGAGGCTGTACTTGGTTATGCATTATAGTCTTCATTATTTAGCCATCTCTAAAACACAGTTTACATGAAAGGTTATATTAACCATTTATTAAGAAAGAAAGATTAATCTTGTCTAGCTAACCAAAAGTGAGGCATGCTGTTTGAACTATATGCCTCTATAAACCAAGGAGACCACCTTCTGCAGGTGTATACAACACCTACCTTAGTGTAAGCACCACCAGAGGGCAATTCATTCACAGACCAAAAAACTTCTAACACACCTGTGCAATCTAGAGTCACTTCTTCACAATCAAGCTCATACCAAATATATTCTGATGTGAAGCTAACAGAAACCTGTGATATGAAACTAAAGCAAGGCAGAGAAAAAAGAGAATAAACATGCACCCTAAATTTAGGTTCCTGCCTAACATGCACATCATCCACAGGGTTCCTATATTGTCAACAGCTGAAGAGAGAAACCTTTTATTTTTTTCCTTTGCAGGAGCATATGGTATCTATCTCATTGGCAAGTTGTTATGAAAGTTAACAGAGATCAGTGGTTTAGCCCATTTTCCTACTCTTACTACCCCAAAGAGCAAGCACCAATGCTAGAAGGAAATCTGACCAAGATCGGTTTTGTCTTCTCATAACCCTATTAGGACAAGCCTGACCACTCTAATGCTTCCTCCAGTGTCGTTATTCTTCTCATGCAGGTAGAGCCTTTCCTGCTGGCTGCATGCACTTTGCACAAAAAAGCTACCAGCACCAAAGCAGACTGATTACAAATTTAACAACGCAGATCAGTGAAAGCATACATCTGCAGTTCAGCCTGCAGCCCCACACCCTAGTGGCTATTCTGCCCACATCTCTGTATTCATGATTGTTAGGAGATAACAGGGGAATAAGAGACACTACAGAACAGGAGAGCTTTGACAAGTGAAGGGAGAACCTATTTTCCTGGAGTGATTACAGCACTCTTCATGGGAAGAGGACACCAAGCTGGAGTCAAAGGTTATCTATTTTCAGAGTATGCTGCCTATTCAAATAAAGCCCACACCAAATCCCTGCGGTCTTTCTTGATTCTAAGAGAGCTGGCCAACATCTTGCACAGCTGACCCCAAATTCCAGAGTACTGAGAGTTCACAGCACATTCCGGCCTCTTATGTGACATTCCAGCATTCCCAACACGGAGGATTTGTGTCAGGGCACTTTGCTTATAGGGAAAGATGCAAACTGTTCATTAATACAGTTTTGCATATGAGGCAAACATTATTTGGGATTCATTACAAATACTTGGGGCAAAGAGTAAGAGCTGGAAAAACTTTTAAGCATGAGGTCCTTCCTCAGTCACATGGATAATGCTGTAGCTATCTATAAGATGGTTTACTTCTGCAGGAAGTGTAATGATCCATTCTTGATCATAAAACCCATAAGCAGGTCTGGATTCAAAGCTGTAAAAACACTGAATAGGAAAATGGGGAGAAACAAAGAAAGGGAAAAGTTAAGACTATACAGTCCAAGAATCTGGTTATGGTTAATTAAATATCATTTGAATAAATGAGGAAAATAATTTAACTGCAATAAGGCTGAGCTAGGGGCAGAAAAAGAATGAGAAAACTGAGAGATTAATAGTCCTGTGAGCTCTCAATAATGTTGTCTGAGGTGAACAGAGTAAAACCATCTCAAGTAAGCTGACATTTCTTTCCATAAGGTTGAAGTTACAGGTGTCCAGGCTTCTGAGGCAGAGGAAAAGAGAACTTCATTTGCTCAAGACTCCTATAGCAGTTGTTGATTCCAGGCTGTCAGCAGAGCCTCGAGACCTGCCCTGCTTTAGCTGTGCAAGTACACTAAACCAGCTGCTTGATGTCAATACTCAGCACATGACACAAGATTGAAGTATCTCTAAACTATCAATTCAGACTTTCTTTATGACAAAAGGGATATCTTGGATCTACCAGTGCAAAACTGCAACTCCCCAGTACGTACTATGCTAAAGCAGCACATCTGTTTCAGTTCATCAATGGCAGAGTCCAGCCAAGCTATAGTAAACAAATCATCACTAGTGTAACATTTCCATAATTTCTGTGACAATTACTTTACTACAGAAAGCATATCTCCCCTAAGGCTTATAAGGCATCGGATTTTCTTCAGTGTTACTTCAATCACAGTATATAGAGCTTACTGATGAGTGAAAGAAGCATTTGCCTCCCTGAGAAGACATTACTTTCAAACCTCTATTCTCCAACATTTAGTTTCTGATTTCCATCATCAGAAGAACTAATCCTGTCAGCAAGTATGGCACAAGAAGACTGAAAACTTCATTTTTTTCTTGTGGGTTTAGCACAGATAAGAAGTCTCACCATTCTTAAAGAACATGTCTGCTCAGACAACGCAGAATGCACTGTTTGTGTAAAAATTGCTACACAACTAAACACCTCAGTTTTTACAGGCCACTCTACCATACCCTCTGAGCTGAATGGCAAAACACCTATCAAGATCTGACATTCTGATAAATTACTCTTTCAAATTTTCTCCCATCACCATCTAGAATGTGATGCCTTTTTTTGCCTGTGATTTTTGGTACTGGGGGACAGAATGCAGCCAGCTTACAACATTAACAAGAAAGCAATCAGTTAGCAGCATTCTCTTTCTTCCAGAAAATGGGGTGTATTTGTGCTTCCTGTTCCAAACACGGCATGGTGTTTGTTATCACTTTTGCAACCTATAACTCAGCAGTTAGATAATAAAGCTAGAAAGACCTTCTCAGTAAGGGAACTCTTAATAACTTACCAGTGAACACCATTCTAAGTGTGGCACTGCTCCACAACCAGACAAAACAATAACTTACTCCATGCATAAGTATGGAGTATGTGCTTCGAGTATGTGCTTGCTATATTCTCTGTTACTCTCAGTTAACAGCAGTACCATGTAATTTCTTCCCTGTATTCTTCTTCAAGGCCCTAGAAGTCCTGTCCCGTCCTTCCTGCAAGCTGAGAAGCCTTACCCATCCATTATATTAGCCCTCCTCATTTACTCGCGGCTAGCATAAAGATTACCTCTTTTTAAGGAGTAAAAGAAAGCCAAATACATTTTACTCAGATGTTAATATTGAATATGAAGCGATATCTTATTTTTCTAGATTCTATAAAATTAATGTTGCTTAATAACTTTGCTAACATTTTTCAGTAACTAGGTACTGCTATGCACCACATTGTAAAGCTAAACATGAACTAAAGCTAAACATGAACAAATCAACAACTGAGGCACTTGAAAATTGCACTGGCCCCAAGATAAAATAAGCCTTGGAAGCAGCCCGATCATCTGGCCTCACCCAGAAGATAAAAGTATTCGTATTGTTTCCAATGGAGATGTCTCTGGAAATAACTGTTTTTGTTAACTGAACATAATGCCCATCATAAGTAAGTATTAAGTGCAGATCCACGTTACTCAAAATTTTGCCCTTAAAGAATGTCAACAGCAACTCTGCCACTAACTAGGTGGATCAGGATTTTCACTCAGTACCTCCATGAAGTAAAAACCAGAGGCAGATAAAAAGAATTCCAACACAGAAAACGTTGTGTCGTTTTACTTCTTTTTTTAGATGAATATTACATTAGAAGGCATTACTAATGAGTGTAACAGAAGACAGTGTAACAGAAGACAACAGAATAGCCTACATTAGGTCTTACACTTACTAAACTTGTCAGAGAACAAGATGCAGTATGTGTTATTCAACTAAAGAGGTGACAGGAAAATCATTAAAAGGTAGTCAAAGACACTACCCTTGACTCATAGTGAAGTTCCTTTGGCTTCAAGATTTCACAACAGCTACTCTACATCCAACAGTCTACAATCCTAAGACACTGCAAAATGCTTTAATTTCTTTGTGTTTTGACAAACCAAGTCATGTAGCTAAAGGAAACCTATCCAAGAGCTGAAGAAACTATTAAAAAGTTCAATACTATACTGACTGTTCCCCCAGCAGCAAACAACCAGGTTCAGGATTGCTGACTACATTTTCTTTCTGAAACAAAAACTGGCATCGAGTGATGTAGAAAAGCTGAATAAAAGCTGCCGGGTAACAAGAGACATTTGTCTGGAGAACTAAGAAATAAAGCTTGACATACTTGTGTAATGTGATTCAGTTATTTCAGGACAAAAGCACTCCCTTAAAAGTGTCTGTAGTGTAAAGCTAAGTGGTATGTATATGAACTTTTCAGAAATCTGGTACAAACTTAGATTAATGATTGTTACTGTCCCATGAAAATGGATCTATTACCTATGTGATTAAAAAGTTGTACATGAAAAATATCTTCAATTTGTAAGTTATTTTAGAATTATCTCATGTAAAGAGGTTCTTGAAGGACAGATGATAAAAAAAAATAAATAAAAGTTAGACCTACCGCTATAATATCCAGCGTGTTGTCACAGACTTTGCGGATCTCGGCATTTTTGTCATGCATCAGGTCTATGAGATACGCTGGAGCCTCTGGAAAGAAGCTGCTAAGGATAAGAGCTTTTGGTTTGTTTTTTTTTTGTTTGTTTGTTTTGTTTTGTTTTGGTTTTTTTTTTGTCTCCACAGTCCTGGGCTCTTCCAACTACAAATTTCATTAAGAACCATAGTCAGGAATTTTCCATCAAATGGGTCAGCAGCCTTCCCCCACTCGCTTTTGAGGTTTTTTTAAATCACACTTTAAAGCACCCAAATATTCTTCAAAATTGCGGAAAAGAAATTACATGCCCCTTCAAAGAAAATACATTCTGATCTGTTGCTGGAAATCCGTGTACCCAATGTGTTATTCCATAAGTTTCAGATTCTGTGGAATGGTTTAATCATTTATCTGTTACCTTTGTAACCCTTAGGCATTTCTGGTTTTAAAAGAGGCTTCAAATGTATTTGTTTCAAAAATACTGAAGATAATCTATTATGTAAACAATAATGACAATAAGTAGTAAAGCCTAAATAAAAGTTGTAAGTATCACACAAAACCAAAAATTGAACAGATTCACAACATAAGGAAACTGAAGAACATATTCAGCCATCAATAGGTGAAAAAAAGAGGAGACAGGAAAGTCAGGAACAGGAATCAAAGTCTCCACAGTGGGAAGAAGAGGGAAGACTTACATCAAACAAAGTTCAAAGAACAATCAGGTGGTCAAAAAATACAAGGCAAGCATTATTTTTGTTGTCTAGATTGATAAGAAAGAATGCTATTATTTTAGTGCACATAACTTCAGACTAAGCAACATGTATTTTTAATGGTGCAGTGCAAGAGGTTGGTTTGTTTATGCTCTATGTAAGTTCTTCTCTAAACTATGATTTGTAAAACAAATCAATGCAGTAATTCAGTTTTCATAAGAACTAATTGGTCACCTGGTCCACTGATCCTCCTGCTTCCCTTCCTGTTTCAAAGCAAACTAACTTTTAGTCTTTCTTATTAATCTTGCAGTCCCTCTAACATGCCTAGGCTGCCTGGCTTTTTCCTTCTGCTGAAATAAGCCATTTACAAAGAAAGCTCTGAGATCAGGAGGTTTATGCAAGATAAATAGAGGTGAAACAGCAGTGATGGCAAATTAATTGCTGCAATTCTAGATATTTAATCTTTAAAAAGATACGTGTTTCCTTGATAATGACATCTCTGGTGGCTTGGTGAAAGACCATCTGATAAAATACATAGATAATCTGACAGACAAATTCATCATCTTCCTGCTGAGCTGCAAGGAAAAAAACAAAACAAAAACAAAAGACAAAAGCAGTTTCAGATCTTACAACTAGAAGCTTGTGAGGCTTGGAGAACACCCAGTTCTTACATGTCAGCTAGACAATTCAGTGGTATGCAAATGTTTTAATCTCCCAACTCAAAATGAACATTTTCTTTCCTGCACCAGTCAAGCAGAAAGACCACAGATTGCAGCAGGAGTAGCAGAGGCATACAAAAAAATCAGATCTATCAGACCACTACTAGTCCGTATCTATCAGTAACCAAGTAATTGCTCTGCCTTTCACATATAAAACACCTACTCCTGCCTTGCAAGAGAAAATGAATGTGCATTCAGTCACAGCACAGCTACATCAACTAACTTCTCTGAAAAACAAAACCAAAGTCAAACATGGCAAACATACCATTTAGAAGCTCAATTAGTGCAGGGATGATTCCAGATTTAGCCAGCAAAGCAGCACAGGAGTCATCCATAGAAACTGTTCCAATCATTATCACGACTTCTAAAACAAGGTCATCTTCTGCAGAACCTGCTAAGTCAGAATGCAGAAAGTATCACCTCTCAGAAATCCTTAATCTTGTGGCAGCTGTATATTTATCTCTAGGTACCATTCTGTTCTTCTATGTTAAGTTTCCCTAAACTTAAATTAGAAAGATAAACAGCCTCTCTTCTGCAACAGCACTTTAAGAATTCTTTGAAAAGACTCTACTTGAAAGAGCAACAGAACTTTGTACAGACCTGGTTTTAGTTTATCCTTGAGGTATGGAACCAGTTTGTACTCTTTCAGCACAAGTTCCCAGTCAAGATCCGGTAAGGTCAAATTTGCAAGTGTCCCCAGGCATTCAATCACAAATTCCTCTTCTTCATCATTTGATATCTGAGCTGCTAAATCACCAACATAATCCTAGAGAAAATATAGCAACAAGCATAACTAGAGAATAATCTGGGGTTCTGAAGAACTCAACTCAATCAAAACTAGTTCTCAAGAGACTTTTCTCCTTAAATGAAGGCTAATAACGCACTTTCAATTTCAGTTTAAGAATAATCCAAGAAAACATTTCAGCATTCTTGTGCTCCATCCTTTCACTTTTAAAAAGTGTAGATCATTTGTTCAGATGTTCCAAAAGTAGCTATTAGACACATGGTAGACACATGGCTTGAGAAAGCAGTTAGAAAATAAGGGAAAGACAACAGTGAACACCATACTGCATTAGTGACAGCAAGAGTCCTCTTCCTACAGAATTTAAAAAATAACTACGAGATATTCTGGGGACATGAACAGGGGAATCATGGATTCTACTTCCTAATTCTATACTGCTTTAAGACAATTCAAAATTCAATCCGCATTTTAACAGTGCATTTACAATTTCACAATTAGGATGTTGTGTTTTCCTTCCCTCCCTTTTGAAAGGGCAGCTTTCAGCTTTTCAAATTTTGAATAGCAAGTATTCAAAATTTTAAAATATTCACTTATAC
>JAOEHY010000392.1:0-11097 GCA_025447955.1 Psilopsiagon aurifrons | reverse complement strand
GCGCCCCCACAAACCCCACACTTTATTTTTTCCTCTAGCAATAAACAGAAGAAATTGTTAGCTGTTAATTAGCTGCATGTCAATGCACCACAGCAGTTGGGGTTTGGGGGTTGGTGTGTGTGTGCTGTCTTTTTTCTTTTGCTGTTGGTATTTGCTTCGTTTTCTGTGTTTATTTTGGAACAGGAACTTATTGGATACAGCTTAAGACTTCTTTTCCCTGTAGTGAGGATTCAAACCCTGTCTTACCAAATGAGGTAGCTTTATAAAACAAAACAACCTGAGGCAGCCAAGAAAACTTCATCTCTACACCATGTAAAGACAAAGCACAGCAGCTCTCCACAGCCAGACTTCTCTAGTAGGAAGAATCTGAGATCATGTTAGGTAATAGATAGTACTTACAATGAACAGGCTTTTAGTTGGTCCATCATGTTGTGAAATATTCCTGATCATCTTCATTAACAATGGATCCTTAAATTTCAAAGCCCGCTTCATTAGTGTTTTCAAGCCATTTCCTGAAATGAAGCAAATGCTTGGGAAATCCACCATATAAAATTAAAAATAAGGAAAACAGTGGCTGACTAAAAACCAACACACACAAAATCAGCTTGAACTTTTAAAAGGGAAAAGTGAAGAATCTGGACAGGAACTATTCCTTCTTTCAGGTTTAGAGTTGAAAAAGGACAGTCTTGCTCTGTATAAATTCTGTAACAGCTATGATGACCATACGCACTGGTGGGTGGGACACTTGGAAAGTCAGATAACTAGCTAAATGCTTCAAGTGCATTTAGTTATTTATTCAGATGAAGAAAGGTTCCAGATGCAAACTGTTACCCTATCATTGAGTGCAGTTAGTGGAGATGCAGCACCACTGTTGGTACTCCACTCTACAGAATAAATACAGTTATGGTTCTAAAAGATTGCTACGTAGATCATCGTGGGAACAAATGTACATGTATATTAAGTACTTGATTGCACTGGGCAAGTCCCATCTGTTATGTTTCCAAAAGGTCACTTTGGAATTATGTTATTATGTTTCCAAAAGATCACTTTATTATCTAGTAAGTGCTACTAGCTTGAATTCATTTGTGCCTTTAAAATAAAATTTTATCTCCCTGTTACACCTTCTACAGAACTATGCACAGAATTCTGATGGCTGGCCACACTGACTGCAACTGACCCTTTTAAATTCTAGTAATTTATTGCAGTAGTTCATAGTGAAAATTTACAGCAAAAGGGAAAACTAGAGCTACTAAATAACAATGTTCCACCTAAACTGCTAGTGTTAACACTAGTATGAAAATAAAGAAACTTTAAAAGCAACCTAGAGAGCTACTGAACAAAATGCAGAACCCATCTATACCATGCAACATAATACTAGAACCCAAAACATACTCAAGAAAGAAAGTTACTGGAAAGATGCAACTCAATTACATCACAATACTATTAATTTGGTACTGGCAGGTGAAGCACTGATTAGCTGCAGATGGATTTTAGGCAGATGGAATTTACGTAAAAAAAAATCTTGATCTTTCCATACAGTTTCAGTTTCAGATGTAACAGCCATAGCTACTGCACAAGTAACACTCCCACAGTAGTATCATCAGCATGCTTTATAAACTACGTATGACAGATGTGAGCAGATCTGGCTACTTAGTGGCACTCATGCCACCAAGATCAATTCTGGAGAGAAATCATTACCCAAATGGGTGCATTTTATTTTTTGAGAACACATTTGTAACTAACTCAAATATACACAATTTACCTATGTAAGTATATATATAAAAATACATATATGAATTGTCACCTCCAAGAAAACAATAAACTCTCAGCACAGTTACCTTCACAGATAAGTTGTACATTTCTTTTGTTAGCAGCAAGGTTAATACAGAAGGAAATAAGTTCCAGGTCAACTCGCTCATCAGGACATGCAAAAAGCATCTTCATTAACTGCCAAGAAAGACAAGCACATTTTAGTCATTAATCTTTCCAAAGCATTAGGAGAGCAATGTTATGACGTCAACTACAGTAGCTTTTTTAATTTTTCTCTTTTTTCAAAAATTAATATTCAACATTTCCATAGAAACAGTAAAATTACAAAGGTTAAGGGCTCAAGATGCACAGTTTCATTCTTTGGGAATAACAATGCTTATAAAGTGCAAACAATGGCAGTCACTCATCACCTTAAATTAATATGGGTTAGTTACATTTCATTGCTACCATTAACTTTTCATTTTTACTTTTTTTATAAAGTTGTGATTGAACAAATTTGTGTTGGAAAAAAGGTTTAGGTAGACTCAAAGGGGAAAAAAACCCCACAACTTAGTTTCACAGGAAGTCAGATTACTACCTGGTTATTTAATAAGATTATGACTATAAACACATACTTAATTGCAGAATAATTCTGTTACTATTTTGCTTTGAGATTACTTCATTGATACATAAATAGCTGTATTGCAGAAACGTAATTCATCTTTGCAGCTGCCATTGCTAGAGTTGAACACCGCTATATACCAAAGACTTCTCCAGAGTAGTCCTATCCTTTTGGTAATGGGACAGAACAACCTGGGTTAATGTAAGTAGACAATCACTTGTCTACTTACATTACATACATCCACTTACATCGTCTACATACTTGTCTACTTACATTACATACACCTACTTACACTACATACATCACCTATAATCCTGTTCCAACTGTTTAGTAGGTGACAGTGAATTACCACATAATTCCTTACGCAAATAACCTAGGGACTGCCATCATTTTAGACATCTGGCACCTGTATTGTCCATTATATCACAGGCTATCTGGTCTCATTTTGTTCAATAAGAACATTTTTGAATGGCATATTGAATACATGAACATGAGTCAAATGCGTAAGTTTCTTTTTCTGTTTCCAACCATGGCAGACAAGCTGCACAGCTTCTTCATTGAGAGCCTGCAGGACATAACTCTATTTGTTCCTAAAACTGGCTCAGTTCATTAGACATGTCAAGATTACAGTGCAAAGCAGCATGATGACAAGGCTGAGATTACCAGAAGTAGAAACAACTGAACCTAAAGATAAGCAGAATAGAAGGTATAAAAATATAGCCCTGTTTGTGTCAAGAAGGGGTGAAGGTGAGAAGAAAGCAACAACTAATCATATAGTTATGTGCTTGCTGCCTGGTGGAAAGACTGTAATACATTAAAAACTGGAGAAGGTGGGTGAAAACCCCATTTGGGGATCAGACACAAGAACAGTAAGATTGCAGAAATTTCACTCCAAAGTATTTTACTACAGGCTGTCCTTCCAAACAGACACCCCCATCCAAAAAAAAAAAAAAAAAAAAAGGAAAAATTAAAGAAGTTACAAGCCAGTTCTTCATTTCTTTTTCTGGAACTTTCATAGACAGATTTAAAAGCTATCCTTGATTTCCTCCTCCCTTTCCTAGAAAGGTAGAATCAGAATTCTCTAGGTTGCTTTAAGAACTTATAAAAAACCTAGTTTATTAAATCCTTAAGCCTGACAGTCACATAAGAGTGAATTAACCAGAGAAGAAAGCTGCCACTTAACAAGTGGAACACAACTATTCAAAAATCACCCCCTGCAACTCTTCTGTTACAAAACCTTTAAAAACAGAACTCTTCAAATAATTTGAAGGGAAACATTCTCATTACTTACACAATACAAAATCTGTGGAAATTAGATGTTTAACAAGATGGGATTACACTGTTAATTACTGAACTACTTCTCTATAAAAAGAAAAAAATACCCAGTTTCAATTAAAGCTGTTCAAATTTTAAAATAATAGTTTTGTACAAGCTCCATGTTTCCCATTATGTCTTCATTTAATTTGATTGCTTCTTGTGCCACTTCAAAAGGAAGAGTAATTGCTGCCAAATAGGAAATATTAAAATTAAATTTGTTCTGCTTTTACTATGTCCATTGTCATCTTTTACTGATTTAACAGGAAGGCAGTAAAAAGACTGCAGCATGTGCAATGAAGAGGCAGTAGTGTTCAATCAGACAAGTCCCATATTGAGTATCAGATACCACAGACCAGGACTGAAATCACTGTGTCTAGACTCTCTGGCACCTGCCTTCACTTATTTACCAGTGACCAGAGGCCAACCCCCACAGCTTTCTGTTCACATACACCTCTGTCCAACCCCCTCCCCAAGCCCAGCTCAAACATCTTTGAATGATTATGCCAGAACTGCATGCCTCAGGAATCTCTCCTGACTGGCTACTCCCTAACTCTGCTGTTTGAAGTGATGCTCTGGTTTCTGAACTTCAGTAGATAATGGCGGACAGGAGCAAAGGGTGCTGTCAAGAGAGGACGTTTACCAGCATTAAGCTGAAAAGAAGCTTATAGATCAAAGAGGGGCCAAACAGGACAACCATGGTGGAAAACATGTGGGTAGCTGCAGAGAACCTTACACACTGCTCTGTGGTAAAATATTAAATATCACCATGACATCACTGCCTAACCATGCCCTTTGATTGGCCAGGTTATTACCAATAAAGGCTTTTATAAGCATCTGGATGGCATTTGCACCTATTTAAACAAAACACGCATTGCTGGGGTCTAAACAAGAATGAACTGTTAATACTCACTTTTAACTGTTACTAGAATAGCACCCACTAACTCCTGCAATCAAGGATGTTTACCTGGGACAGCACGCGCAAGCCCTTGTCAAGCACTTCGTCTGTTCAAAATGACAACAGGGGACTGATTTTCTAATCACTTCCTGCAAAAGCTAAACGTTCATTATTGAGTATTTGCCAGTTTCCTCAAAAGGAAACAAACCCACAGAAGGGCACATTCTACTACTGAAAAGACAGTTTGGTTTTCCAAGACAGAATCAGACGGCAGGGAGACCTTTAAAAGGCTGCTTGCTTCTCCTGAATGCCTTATCCACTTCCCCATGTTTTCTGTTGTCTTCCTTAATAACTGTCCTCAATTGGAACATTCATTTGCAAAATTTAAGCCCTAGTTGTCCAGCTTGTCCTTTCCGAACAGCCAGGAGATGTGACCTGTGAATAATTACACTGACCAATGAAGCATCAATAGCCACAGGTATCCTTTGAATTCTGTAGTTTTAGCCAAAATCTAATGAAGGCAGCAAATTTATTTGCTGCTTGTTTTACTAGTCTTTGGACACAGCCCTGTTAAGCATCCATTTGACCAGTTGCTGCCTATCAGAACAATGAAGTTCACCAAAGCTCAGAGTATGAAGCTGCTGAAGTTACCACAGCTCTTCACATTTGGCACTGGGAATCTAAAAGCCATGCCAAGATTCCCTGAAAGCATGTCACAAGCAAGCCCTGAAGCAGAGTGCATGAGTTCTGGTTTGGCTGATAATGGCTCAGAAGAAAGCAAGTCCTTATATCATGCAAACGCCTTTATATATAGTTGCTTCTTGTGGCAGAAAAGGCAGTCAGCAGGATGTTTACAAGATCATTTTGTGACATATAGTAGTTATTTCCACCAGTTCTCCCTCCCTATTGTCCAAAATCCTCCTGTATCTGGAAAAACATCAACATTTTTTCATGAGATAATGACCAGAAACATTCTGAAAGCTTTCCATGGCAACTTCCCACTCTGGATACATTTGATGTTGAAAACACATTTGGCAGGAAAGAAGATATCATGGTGCAATTCTGAAAAAGCTGCTGAGAGCTTTCACACTTATGCAATGCAGCTTTCCCAATTCCAGCCTCATCAGGACTGAAAAATTACCAGTAAGAAAGGATTTGGTACTAAAAACACTGACCAACCAAACTCCAACAAACAATAAAACACAAAACACACACAAAAAAATCCAAACTCCATGATATTTTGTCTGTGCTTAGACCAAAGACTATGACTGCAGACAGTGTTATGCAACAAACTGTAGCCGGAATGACTCGTGAAGAGCCTTTGTTACTCTTCAAGTCTCTCTCCCCTGTTGTACATGCCTCTATTTGGGAAAGGAATTGTCATGTAGCAACGTAACACTGCTTGGCTAGTTTCCAGTTCATATCCTGCAATACTGGAGACATTGAAATTTTGATACCCAATGGGAGCAGGCAAGAATGTCTTCTAAAACTGTAAATGAAATACTTTTCACAGAGAAGGCTGCGTGGAGACCTCATAGAAGCCTTCCAATATCTGAAGGAGGCCCATAGGAATGCTGGGGAGGGATTCTTCATTAGGGAATGTCCTGTAGTGACAGGACAAGGAGTAACAGGTTTAAACTTAAACAGGGGAAGTTTAGATTGGATATGAGGAAGACATTCTTTAATGTAAGGGTGGTGAGGCACTGGAATAGGTTGCCAGGGAAGTTGTGAATGCTCCATCCCTGGCAGTGTTTAAGGCCAGGCTGGACATAGCCTTGGGTGATATAGTTTAGTGGGAGGTGTCCCTGCCCATGGCAGGGGGGTGGAACTAGATGATCTTAAGGTCCTTTCCAACCCTAACTATTCTATGATTCTAAGATTCCCTAAGGACCCACTGTGAACAAGCTTTAATCTCTTTCAAGCATTTCCGATCTTTTGCAAGAATTCACCAGGTCAACTGTATTTTTACAAATTCATTAATGCAGCTCAAGCATTAGTAGCACTGAAAACGAACATGTCACTCATCCTTCTTCTGGGGACCATAAAAAGACAGCAAGAACAGTCAGACTGCTTGATGAGTTGGTGGTTCGCTATCAACTCGAAAGTATCCCGGTTGTTCCTATTGTTACCTGTGGGTGTCAGTGCGAGCTCTTCTATGAGTGAGGAAAAGAGCACAGAGACAAAGCTGCAACTTACCACCTCAACATACATAAAAGCACATACCTGTGGAATACAGTCTGTGTATGCAAACATTGATTTAAAGCGATCATCCATGCTTATGTGATACAGAATACACATTGCTATTTGTTTGTAGCCTTCATTTGCTAGAAGGAAAAAAAAATCCATATTAATAGAAGCCTGGTATTTTAGTTATCATAAATATATAAAATGAGAAAACAAAAAGCACAAAAATCCTAGCTAATAGAGGCAAAACTTGCATCAGAAATGCAACATTAATGAAAGGATCTTGCCTTGCCTATCCAAATGAACTGTATTCGTGCTAAGAATGAACAAGGGCAATGCTAACTACTTCCCCTTTCCCCAGCACCTCAAAACACTTCCTTAACCCCCCCTTTGGAACGGAATATATTTTGTCACAGAAACACTGAATAATGGCAGGCCATCCGGAGAAAGCCTTCATCATTTTCTAACCAGAAAATTAAATAACAAATGTAATGCCAATTTAGATGTGGATATTCCTGTTGAAACAACAAGCTTGTCTCGAAGTGAAATGATACAGAATGTACCGATGCCAAAAAGAAAAATGAGAACTACCACTATGAAGTGTTGTAGAAGGAATCCACTGCCTTTGAAGTAAGTCACATACTGATTGTTTTATTATCCTAAATGATAATATTACCCTGTGAGCACCTTTTGTGTTTCTTACATTTCAAAGACAATCTTAGTACATTTTCAGGTTAGTACTTACCAAGAGAACAAGGTTCTCAAGAAAAACTGGAGAAGCTTATGTGAGTAGGCTGTGAAGTATTAAACTGAAAGGTTCTATAAAACCACCTCAGACAAATGTACAAATATTTAAGAACAACATAGATGAATTAGATCCTGACTCACTGCTGAAATCTGCACTGAGCATTTTCTTGAGCTCTCCTCTAGCGCTACATTAGCAGAATACTGGCTATATACGAGACAAAATATTCATCTGTACGTTTCTATTAGTCAGACCAGGATGTAGTAAGGTCACCAACTCAGTTTACAGTTCTGATCAGAAATATCCTACCTCCCACTTCTATTTAGGCTAAGTTAGAACTTACCTGTTTAACACTTCAGCAAAGCACCAAGACCCCAAACAGCAACCAACATCGTTAAAATTTTATTTATGCCTACATCATTGGGAGCTGGAATTTCCTTTAAGAAGCAAAGATATGATGCCTTTATCATGGAAATGCACATTTGTGCCTTTTTTCAAAATTGAATTATCAAAAAAAGACCCACGAAGCCCTTCTAGTAGTTGCCATACAACAGTGAAGTAGTCTTTCCCCATGCTATAGCTTTTCCCATGAAGCTACAAAGTGGACCTTTCAGATCCTTCTGGATTCTCACCTGTTTAAAAAAAATAAACGTGACTTGTATCACAATCTTCCACACACTTAACAGCTGGAGAAAGGATTATCCTCAAATCTGACAGCTACTCTGGTTATTAGCAAAATAAAAGCACAGACAGTACTGTAGTTCCTAAAGCATACACACTGTGTTTTAAGCAAACAAATGAAGCATTTATTATCTTCTGTGCTTCTCTTGTGACTGGTCATCTTACCTACCTATTCACTTATCGTGACATTGTAAATCAAACAATTACATGAAAAAAACACTTTCCATGCATGCAGCTAAAAGGATTCTCCTAAGCAAATATAAAAATTTCAAGAGTAAGTTATGCCCTCAAATTTCATGCTGCTAGGGGAAAAAAAAGAAAGGAGCCATTTACACTGCTCTTAACACTTCTTGCCATGCATTTATGTAAGACTCAAACACCAAGACTCAAATTTAAGACCCAAATTACAATTATGCTTTCATGGACAATGCAGGAAAGTCTATGTGAAGTGAAAGGGACAAAAGTTGGCTGCCCAGAACATCAACAGGTAAAACAAGCTAGAGTGAAGTTGGACAAGATCTTCAGCAGGTACGAACTGGCAGGCAGCCCACAAGAATGATGCTGCTACTTTATGTCTGTTTAACCTTCATCCTTCATGGGTTTTTTCCTCCTTACTTCTGCAAGCTTCATTTGTGCTAAGATCAAGCACAGCTAAAATAGTCTTACACTTGGTAGCAACAGCAGTTTCCTGGCATTCAGCAATACTGGCAGCTTATTTTCAAGAAAGCAGTCTACTAAGGCAGCAAAGGCCACCTGTTTTTTGAGAAGAAACTCTTTGCATAATCTTCTCTCCCCTTTTTTCAAAGGTCCAGCCTGTCAGAATAACCCTTCTGATGCCTGAACAAAACCTTAGGTATCAGTGCTGAATGACAGCACTGCCTCTGTTTCCAAACTAACAAAAATAATCAAAAAGACCTAGAAACTCTACCTAAAATATAAGGATTATCTAGAATTCAAGTTTATTTTACCTGAATAAATGCTGAAAGAGTTGGTTTTTAATGACTGGCACAGAAATTCTCCCAAAGTACATCCCATCTGGCAGATTCCATGACACAGAAAAAGCAAAGACAACTACAATTTCAAAGAGTTGAATTCAAGTTTCTCCTTGCTATGCAGTTAACTGACCCATTTTCCCTGAATTCCCCTGTCCTACTGTCAACACAGGGAACAGAAAATGGGTTAGAGCATTTAAGACACAGGCACATATTACACTGGCTCAGCAAGAAAATATTCTTCACTTGTGAGTAAACAGAAAAAAAACCCCACCTGAATTCTACTAACTTGAAGATGAAAATAAATTACAGAACTGAAGTTAAAAGAAAACAATACGCAACTAAACCAGCTTTTAAGTATTTAATGGTGTATGCATTTAAAGTTCCATTTAATTCTTATTTCCCAGAAATGAAATTCAGGCTGATGTTCGGAAGTCCCACAGTCTCACTTACCCTGTGGAAGCATTTTGGTGGAGAAAAACCAGAACTTCCAGACTTTTTTCAGTTCTCACACAAAACAGTGGCTACTCAGAATTCAAAGAACCAGCACTTCAAGAAAATCAAGAAAAGGCGGTTGTTTTTAAACACAGCAACTGTTAATCTCATGTGCAATTAAGAAGGATACAGCCTATTAAGAAGTTGATGGGAATCTGTGCATAACTAGTTTATCAAAGATTAGAACAACAGATTCAACAGCTACAGCATTTTAAACACTAAGCATCATCTTTCAGGCTGAAGATTGCATAGAAGGGTAAAAAGTGACAGCGGTTGAAAAATCCACCAAGCCAACCGCCACTCAAATGACATAGGGATTTCACTCCCATATAAATTGGCAGCTATTGACAGCAAGTAATTACTGTCAATAATTACTTGACATATTACTTAAATATGCCAGTACCAAGCTTACTTTTTTCTATTATTATTATTTTATACTCATCCAAATGCTAATGAATAAACTAAGTCATCATTGTTTACAGACTTGGCTGAAAAACTTTCAAACCCTGCCCAGTACCTGGCTGGACAACAGTCTTCAAAAGCATGGAAGAGATACCTTTTCTGCTACTTCTGACCATTACTGAAGGCTATACATGAAAAAGCAGACACTGCAAGGAAGACCTCCTTATGACTTGGTACAGTAAGCATCATCTATTCCCCTAACTAGAAAACAAGAGAAAGAAAACAGATCTCTGCCAAACGTGTTCATAAAAATCAACCAAGTTTTGGTGGGTTGCCAGAAAGTTGTGGCCTACAAATGCTGGTAGTTTTGAGCATCAAGCATTTTATGACTGAAGGTGGAATAGCCAAATGGCCTAAAGCAGTAAGGGCACCCCTGGAAAATAATGGCCTACTCATGGATTCTTCTGGTATTTATGGCAATAAAACATGAATCATAATGAACTCATTGGATATTAAATTTGGGGGTCACAAGTACTTTGATAGGATTTCCACAAGAATTTACCATTAATTAACAAAATAATTATTTGAAAGCCTTACTGAATTATCCTTAGTTCTTACACAGCCATTCCAGAGAAATTGGTCATTCCCAGCTGAGTGCAGTTAATGCCTTAACAAACCAGTCATTAACTGTAGTTACTGATTTTGTGGGAATTATTCTGTTATAAAATACACTCAACAGTTTACAGAAACAATACTTAGAGGGTTTTTTTTTGCAGCTGTAGTTCAGATGGAGCAGCTGGGATGGAAAAAATATCAGGTCCCTCAGGCTGTTTTCACAACTAGTTTTCTGCAAATTAGAGAGGGAAATAAATACATGATGGGCTCTGAGTTCAAAATGGCTTCAGGTTTTTAGCCTTTGAACATTAATAAGAAGCCATATGCCAGTTTTGTGGACCAACACCTGAATTACATGTCTAGATCTTACTAAGGTTGAAGATCTAAATGGTATACTAGC
>JAOEHY010000391.1:0-18647 GCA_025447955.1 Psilopsiagon aurifrons | reverse complement strand
TGCACACAATACTCCAAGTGAGGTCTCAGGAGAGCAGAGTAGAGGGGCAGGATCACCTCTCTCGACCTGCTGGTCACACTTCTTTTGATGCAGCCCAGGATACAGTTGGCTTTCTGGGATGTGAGCTCACACTGCTGGCTCATGTTCATTTTTCCACTGATCAACACCCCTAAGTCATTCTCCTTAGGGCTGCTCTCAATCTCTTCTCTGCCCAGTCTCTAGCTGTGCCTAAATCCTAAACTGTGTCTCTCAATTTCAGCTAAGGCCAGGCCACAATAACTTGTTCCTTGAATGCTGTGAGGAGCTAGGATGGTTCAGAATGTTCTGGCATGTGTTGCCCACAGTATCTGAAGAGCTTTTTGAAAACCTGGGTGAACTTGAGAAGAGAGGACTCTAGCAGTGCCATCCCCAAAGCTGCATGTGCAGAATCAGGCAGAAATTCAAGCTGTGAGTCTTGCAGACAGCTTGGTCCTAAATGTTGCTGTAGCAGGTGATACTCTGTGTGGAAGCTGTTCTTTTAAGATCCACCAGTGCAATGATGTTGAAGCTGCTTTTGTTCCACATTCCTAGTTAGATAGAGCTTGCCATTGAGGAAAGAGACTTCTGCTACTTGGCTTTGAGTGATGCATTCTTGAACAGCACAGCTCTAGGTCGCAGGGCCATTTTTGGTCTATGAAGACCAATACATCTTCAAGGCCTCAAAAGCTGAAATCCTTGTAAGACACACTGTGTGTGTATGTTTTTCCTAAAATTTGAGCTTTCTAGGTGTACCTTTTGAAACATAACAAAGTAAATCCTTTCCTTCTATGTTAGTCCTTGTGTTTTGCTGCCTTCAGCAGCTCATTTCTGTTTAGCTCTGGGCTGCTTACCCATAGCAAGTAACTGAAATGTATGGCAGTCTGAAAATAGCTTATTTGTCAAGCTCTATTAATGCTAAAGTCTACGTGATGAGATATTATTTTAAGAGTAATATATTGGTAACAAAAATTGTGGTAAAATGCTGTGAGAAAATGGGAAGTTTGTATTTATGTGATAAGTGAAGCAGTTAATTTGCATTCTCCTATATAGTTTGTACTGCTTGCACAGGTCTAAATGCAGTCACACAAGTGCTGAATGCTGTTAAAGTCCTTGCACTCCTAGGTGATGGAAGACAACCATTATAAGACTTACAAAGCCTGTTTCCATAATTTTTCTGTCATAAGGCAGGTGAGTGGCAAACTGTTCCTCAAATAGCCTGTTGGGAGGACAACAAATGTATCTGAATTCATCCATGTAGTGCTTGGTATTACTTGCAAAACAGTTTAAAGTTATTAGCTTGTTTGGCAAAAGTTTAACTGAAAACAAATGATGAGGTTTTTAGTGGTTCTGTTTTGTA
The DNA here is from genome assembly GCA_025447955.1 of Psilopsiagon aurifrons. NCBI lineage: Eukaryota > Metazoa > Chordata > Aves > Psittaciformes > Psittacidae > Psilopsiagon > Psilopsiagon aurifrons. The sequence continues at coordinate 17,272 of JAOEHY010000391.1, read as the reverse complement.
TTTCATTTACTAGAGCTATTAAATTAGTAGTTAACATTTGGCTGATATTAGAGTTTGGGTAGTATTAACATTTGGGTCAAGCAATATAGATTTATTTACAGTATGTATGTGTGTGTGGGAAGATGATATAACTTGTTCGTTCCCTTCCACACTTTTCTGATTTGTACTGAAAAAGTAATGAGAAATTAAAGTAAGATTGTTGGGGTTTTTTTATTCTGTAATAATTCTTATTTGAATTCCTTAGATGTTTCTTAATCTCCAGTATTGAAGAGCCAGCTTGTTCATAACTCATTGTCTGCCTTTGCAGGTCCTAAGCCCTTTTCACATCCTTTGAAGTAATAGCCACTAGCCATTGCAGTTTATCCTGTAGAGTGGTGCTGTGCAGCCAGGGTGGTATGGTGTGCTGCTGTTGCTGTCTTGCCCTTGCAGCTCATAGCAGCCAGCAGTAGAAGCCCAACAATATCCTGTCAGTAGAGATGCCATAAAGATATGCTAGATTTGGCTGTCTGCCATACATGAAAGATAGCATCCAGTCAAAGCATATGTCTCCCACTCTGTGTACTTCCTCTGTTGTCCTGGGCTCACAGGAGACCCACTGCTGCTTCTGGTTTTGAAGCTATGCAGAGATGACATTGTGGTAGCACAAGTCTTGTAATGTGCAGCAGTGGCGAGTGTCAAATAGCTTATGTTGTGTATTTTGCCAAGATTAAGAATTGAGGCAGTTTGTTATAGCAGAAGGACGTAATTGCATACCCTCACTGGGGTAGACCTTTTTGTGAAGACAGCTGATGCTTGAAGCTCTTTACACTGCTGTGGTGTTTGGAAGTATGTAGCAATATTTGGCTTTGTTTTAAAACAACAAAAAAACTATTTCCTTGCATTTACATTCCAGTCCTGGATATGTGCAATTGCTGTAGTGCTCTGGGTTTAAATGAGCAGAGGATTTGTGAGGTTCAAACACTTGACGTTTGAATCTTGCCAAAGGAGAATGGGTGTGATAATTCAGGGAATCCGTAACTCATGTTTCACCTACTATTAGGAACAGCAGTAGGTGAAAGTAGGTCTTTGGGTTGATTAAGTGTCATATAAAGTTCTGGGCATTTGGAAGGAATCCTAATTCAGTCTGTTCCTCTCAAGGAAAAGTTTATCTTCAAATTCAGGGTGTAATAGGGTGTGTGTTTATGAGCTGTTTAAAATGCAAAGATGTCAATGCAAATGTCTCATGTCTTCAGAGTTGAGTGGCGAATCTTTTTGGTTTTGTTTGGCCACCAAAGAAAAGTTGCTTACCAAATTTATGGAAGTGCTTTAACGTTGCTTTTTCAAATGTGTGGAGTGGCTGGCACTTACTTCCAGGTCTATATCATGATCTAATAAGCCTTTATTCCAGAATAGTCTTTAATCCATTCTTTCTGAGTAATTTAAACTGTTGCATCTGCCTGCATGTCAAAGATAGATAATGCTAGCATTCACCTGGGAGCTATCTTCATTAATAAATTCAGATGAGATTCCATTCACTCTTTTCATCTGTGCTTGATGTGGAATTCTTCAGGTGCAGTCAAAGTTGAAGCTAGGGGGAAGAGGAGGAAAAAAGAACGTGTAACTTCATAGCAGAATTTTTTCCCTTTAGTTTTTATCATTTTGTGATGTATCACTTTGTATGATCACTCTTACTACTGCAGCACCAAAACTAGTTTTTCAACAAGCTCTGTTAATATCAAGTATGAATATTGTTTTTCCTCTGTTGATAGTAATTAAATGCAATAGAGATCACCTTGAACTTGAAAATGCAGGCCATGGTTCAGAACTGGGATGTACAGTTTTAGAGTATGCATCTTTCTTTTCATTTATATTTCACAGATTGGTGAAATCCTGGGAATTCTATCTCAGGACGTCTGTAGTCTGTGTACAAATGAAAAAAGATTGGAAGGCATAATACTAGAAATCTTAGAAGCCTCATCCATTGCTCATCTGTTTAAAGCAAGATTTAGTAATGTGGAACAACACTGAAGAGCAGATGCCTTTCTTTTGTTCAGTCCCCTACTTAGCAAAAGCATTAGTGCTAAGATTTTCATTTTCTGGTCTGTCAAATTGCTTAACTTGTAGATAAAATGCCTTTAATTTCAGGAATGCATATCCTTCTCCAGTCAGGTAGCACCTCAGTACCAAATCATAGCTATTGGAAGCCCTTCTTACTGTGTGCTGTATTGCTCTCTGTACCTAGAATACTGTGCATTGTGTCTGTCTTGGCAATAAGCCCAGTGGGGACCCTCCTAGGGAAACAGTGCCACGAGTAATCTGGAGTGGCTCAAAAGTTAACTGTCTGACTTTATGCATTGACTTGCCAGCTTGAATTTCTTTCAGTTTATGTGCAGTAAGGACACCTGGCAAAGTCATTCTCCTCTGCCAACATGCCAAATTTTTAAAAAATGTAAGAATTTAATTGAGGACTCGTAATACTTTTTCAAATTTGGTGGAAATTGGCCAAAGGTTGGCCACCTCAAAGAAGGGGAATGATGGTTGCAGGAGACTTGCTTTGTTAAGGAGCAAGGTTTCTGCCTTAGTGAGCTAGAGATCTAGTGAAATATTCCTAAAAGAAAATTTTCCTTATTCTGCATCTGATGAAAAAGTGATCAGTACACCCACCTCCCTGGCCTGAATCTAGCATGGACAGATGAACTATCTGGCAAGCATGTTAAGTGTTCAAGTGTTTTAGAACTTCAGAGTCATCAATTTTGGCTTCATCTACCGATGATGAGGACTCAGAATAATTATGACTGTCATGTGAAAGTAGATTCTACTTTCATTAAGTTTATAAGTTTAATAATGTGAATATTTTAATTTTTCTCGTTATTTTCTGACTGCTTTCTATCAATGATATTGAATGCTGCATGTACCATGAAGCCAACTAGTTCTGTATCCACATACCACTGGAATATTACAGATCAATTTAGCAAGAAATTTAACAGCAACCGTTTTTATTCCCCTTGCTCCTTTTTAAAATCTCAAAAGATGAATTCTTATGTAGTCAGTTCAACATGTAGATGACCAATTTGTGTTGTAATTCCTAAAACAGTGTGCTTAGAATTTATGCTAGTTAGCCCAACAGTGCTGGGCATTCTCTAATTCCTTTGGTTTTTTTACTTGCAAGCATTCTGGAAGGAAACATTATTCTTATTGTTTAACCTGTTTTTCTAAGGTAATTAATTTGTATTTGGAACTTTCAAAGAGATTTTAATTAAAAGTTAGATTTATGCCAAAATCTTTCCTGGGATCCTGGGTATTCTTTCTGTTTTATACTGTGTGTACAGTTTTCTCAGAATGCAGCAGTAAATCCACAGTCATGTAACATGTTCTGCAACTCTCAGAGATACCCCGGGAAAGTCGATTCCACCTACTGTTTTATCCAGATTAGATTGGTTTGTAAATTGGTCTGGAATGTGAATTCCTTCTCTGTTGTAGTCTTTTGTTAAAAGCTATCTTTACATCCACGATAAAACTTTTCTTTAAAAAACAAAATACTTAATTTCATTAATCTGTTTAGCAATACCAATATAATGAGCCATAATATTGATTTTTTTACTTAGGATTTAAAATCTCTATTTCTTTCCACAGAATTAAATGCTTCAAACTGATACTCAGCCTCCTTACAGTCCCATCTTTAATTTAGTTGTTATAATTAGGCATTAACTGGTGTCGGTGGTATAGCCAGTTACAAGCCATTCTGTTCTGCTTGTCTTGATTATCACAGTTTAGATGTAAAGTAAATTAGAATGAAAGACTATACAGTCCAATTACAGATAAAAGCAGCAAACTCTACTGCTGTAATTAGATGCCAGTACTATTTTTCTTAGATTTTCTATCTCTGAGGGCATTTCTTGTAGCTACTTTGCTGAAGCTAATGCTTAAAGATTTTATAAATGCTGTGTGTCTTTGTGGCATCATCTTTGCTTCTTAAACTTTAAGCGGCCTGTTAGAAGTGCAGGATGTGCATCCATGTACTCCTTGTGCATGACACATATTTCTTCCAAGATGATGTAATGTTTTATCCATACCATGAGCATATAGACCTTAATGAGCAGGAGAGTGAAATAGTTAACATCCATGTCTTCAAACCTTTACACTTGTAGCAGTGAGGAGGCATTTGCTTCTTGCCAGAATGCAAAATAATATCATCCGTTTCTCCTCTGTCACAGCAGAGGTAAGAGTGGCCATGCTGAGGCATGCTGTTTTCCACCTATCTGATTTCTTCATCAGAGGACATTCACCTTAACAAGTCTGCTGTGAACCTGAGTCTCTGGTGTACTTCATTGACAGTCAAGTGTTTTAAACAGCACCTCCCAGAATTATTCATCAAGAAGAGTCTCTGCTTCAAAGAGTTCATGGGATAAGGGAGCACAAAGACACTTAGCAGGCAACTGACTGAAAGCCATATAGTTTCCTGGCTCCCGGTCCAGTATCCCACAAACCAGCTTTTGCTGTTATTCTAAGAAATCTTTATAAATTGGCACACAAATACCCATAAAAATAGCAAAAAACAATGCAGGTTGGATTGGCCTCGATGTCTTTTGTGGGAAAGAATCAAGTCCTTGATGAATGCCAAAAAAGCTCTAGATCTGAATTCACTGAAATGTAAAGAAGCAGACATTTCATCCTCAGCAAGATGGTCACTCTAAATATGACACTTTTGGTACCTTTACCAGTAAAGACAACGCAGGCAGCTGTGTTAAGACAGGCTGTAAATGCAAGGAATACTTTATGCCAGCAAAAATTCCAAATTCTACTGTGTTAATCCTGAAGTCCTTGAAGGGAAAAAAGAAGTACGTTTCACATAATTTAGGAAAAGTCTGGTGCTTGCTATCGCAGATCAAAAGCACCTCATAGGATAATTTTTGTGCTGTGAAACTCTAACGTCTTGTTCTGTAATAGGGAAAAAAAAATCAGTTAACATGTTGGTGGAACACTGCATCAAAACATTTGGCTTCAACTATTTTGTTTTGACAAAGTTGTTTCAAGTAATTCCAAAGCATACTGAATATTACAGTTAGTGAGTATTATTATAATATGTGTTATGCTATATTTGATATTTATTGTGTACTCATTATTTTGCATGCTACAAAATCTGAAGTTATTTGAATCAGAGTAAAATTGTTGAAGAGATATTGTCTTCATATGACTTTTTTGGGGGATAATATTTTACTCGTAAATAAAACAATTGCTGTTTTGCAGCAATTTCAATTCATTTTTTAAATTTAATTACTCAAAGTTATAGTTATTTAGCAGTTTTCTAGCCCTTTAGCAATTGGTGTTGTGTATTATATGTCAGCTAGTCTCAAAAAAGTGTTATTCTGTAAACTCATAAAATATCATTTATACATGATAAAACTTTCAATTTAATACAAATTCTTATCAGTAAAGGATAATGCAAGAATTTATCTCAAACAAATTAAATGAAGAACATATTGCCCATTATGATTCTATGATTCTATGTGTGAAATTATCCTGAGTAGGATACAGTCCAGCTGCTTGGATTTTAGGTCAGCCTCATATACTCTTTTAGATGTGAACTAAACCTCTGGAGCCTAGCTTGGGAAGAGGGCTGTGCTACTAGTGACTGAAATGTCAGCTACAACTCTTTCACACTACTTGAATGACATACTTGAAATATCAGGCCTCCATATAAGAGCTCCACAATAGACTTTCCATTGTCTGAAGAACTTGTATCACTATAGAAACAGGAAATCTAAAGAAATTTTTATGTGAGTATCATAATATTAGAGACCTTTATTGGGGTGATGTTATAGCTGGTAGTAAAAGAGATTTAAAAAACATACTTGTATTATCAGTGTTTCTCTCTTACCTGCTGTGTTTGAGAACCATTTTAATATACCAGTAAAGTGGAAAAGACTCATGTTTGATTCTCTGCAGTAAAGTATGTTGGTAATTTGAAGAAAAATGATAACCAAAAATCATTTAGTAAGTTTAAGTTTTCAAAGCAATGTTAAAACTTCCTATTTCATAGTAAACATACAGAAAAATTATATATGTTGATTTAAAGTGATTCAGTTTTACTTGATTAATTTTCTGATGATCATTTAAGATGTAAGCAAAGCATATATTTTCTTGTGAAACAAAATTGGTTTGACCCCTCACTAATTTTACCTAAGATTAGTTTGGTGTAATTATCACAGCATAAAATTTAGTCTGCTTCTGCAAAGGGGAAAAAAAAAAAAAAGAAAGAAAACATTGTTCATGGGTCCATAAAACTCTTTAAAAATTGCTTAATGAATAACTCAGCCATGAGTATGTCTTACAGGATACGAGTTGCTGTTAAATTTGTAGAACATGAAGATGCAATATATGTGCATTGTACATTACAAGCCTGGTATAAAACCAACTCCCCAGGACACACCGCAGTGTGGAAAAATAGCACGAGGCCAGACAACGAAAGGCCCTATCTAAACATATGAAGCTGCGGTAAAATGACATGTGCAGCCTAAATTCTGATATCGCCTGATTTCTGAAGGTTTTGGCTTTTCCACCTTAGTATCTTAATATGAAATTGAGTTTTCTTTTGTAGATGGTGGGTTTTGTTTTTAATGATAATGGTGCCATCATTCATATGTTTGGACTGAATTACATACTAATAGCTAAGGTATAGTTTGGTCCTCTAATGAGATATAAATAGCACCTAAGGCCAACCTGGGATTTTAGGTAAGTGCAGTCAACATGGGTTTTGTATTGTATCTCCATAATTAAAGGGAAAGGTTTATTACCCTTTTCATTTAGCAAGAGAAACTTGAATCACCTACATGTTAACCGATCCATTTTCTACAGTGTCTATCAACATATTAGCATTAGCATGATGCTAACATATGATTTTTCCTCTTCCACAACCTTTTTCCTTAAACCACTTCTATGACTTGAAATCATGTCATGATTCCCTGCTGCAAAAGTATATTAAGAAACTTGTTTCCACTGCCAATTTGTAGCAGGAAAAATGTGCTTGAGCTTCAAAATATTGTTTCTATTCTAATTTTGTCATCAGTTTACAATCAAGCCTTCTGGGTGAGATTTTCAAGATACCTACAGTATTAGCCAAAATAGCATCAGTCATTAAAGTCCCTTTATCTTTAGTGGAGAAAAGATAAACGATGCATATTTTTTAAAATCCTACTGTCACTTACTGTAATATTTTGTGGCTTCGTAAGATCTTATTTCGTTGGTTGCTGTACAGTCTCAAGAAACCATCATCTTGTGCACAACTCGGTATGTCTTTCCCTAGTAAACTAATGGAGTACCTTTTGGCAACCTTCCAACTAATAGTCTGCTCCAGATGGTATTGCTTACAACTTCTAAGAAGCACAGGAACAGACAGAAACTCCTTATTCTTTTTGTCAAATAAACAATACATGTTTTGGTAGGTTGGGATGTGGTAAAAATAAATCAAGATTCACGAGAATGAGCAGTAAACAGAGTTCGTAAGTGGGAATATTCAGCTTTGAAGGTTGAGTTGCCTACTATCAAGTTCAGAAAGGAACTGCAGATAATATCTTGTTGAAAGCAAATGGTAGACTCAGTTTCTAGCCTGGGTTCTCTGTAACGAAAACAGCTATGGTCCAAAAGAAATGGTGCCTTTTGGTGATAAAACTAGCTATGGAACTGTTTAAGCAGTAGTTTAAACAGTTTCACAACTTGGATCTTTTGGCATTTCACGCATCAGAAATCTAAGCATGGTATATTGTGATCTTATAATTGTGTACACTATCATACAGGATGAAATTGCTTGGAAAAGCAAAACCTTCTTTTTGCTTAAGTACTGGTGCATTCATCGTGTTTTTTGAACTGGTAATTTCTGTGAGTGCACTTAGCAGTTTGGATTTTCCTCCTTGTTTATTCCTTGTATACTGTAAGTAAAGATTTATCAACAATTCATGAGAGTTAAACCCAGAAAAGTATGGTTATGAGTCTGTTGTATAGAAAAGAATGGTATAATTGAGATTATTTGTCCATTTAGTGGGAAGAATCACAATACTAGTGATGTTGATTCTACTATCTTGAATTCTTTGTTTTCTTTGTATGTGCTCAGTGCACATCATTTTATTGGTATGTCAGAAAAACTCAAAATAGCAGTAATTTATCTTTCGTGATACTGAACATTCTATTAGCTGTGAATAATAACTTTTACTTTCACTACAGGTTTTTTTTTTAACCTTTTTGGAATGCACAGTATTGTACTCAATTAGTTTCAGTGAGGAGAGAGATACAGAGATAAACTGTAGCCATGGGAAAGTTACTATAAGCAATCCAGTTCAAACGTTTAATTGGCATAGATTGGCCTTGCTCCATGTTTTGTGTGCAATTATAACTACCTTCCTGACAACTAGATTTTGCCCTTGCTGACAGTAATTTGAGATCTTTTCCCTACAGATGTTTTTTTTCTCTATGTACTAGATGACTGTCTGCAAGACTTACAACTGTACAACTATTAGGCTTAGGGACATCCTTTAATGTTTGCAATAGCCAGTCCAAGAACTAGTCTTTTTGGAGATACAGCAGAGGATTATATGATGCTTTCTGATTACAGGAACATCTACCTGACAATGCAAAGAATTAAGCTCCATCCATTGCATCTTTATATTTTAAGATCTTATGTTCACATCTTTCCACAGAATTTAGTGGCAACACTCCTATAGAAATGACATTGGAGTCAAGAGTGGAATCTAGAGATTTTTCTTTTTGTCATCCCACGTGTTACTTTCACCTACAAGAATGACAGTCATGACTATTTATGTTGGAAACTTTATACTTAAGTCTCTGTGAATTTACGCTACTCAAATATTTAAACAAGTGCTTTCAATATTTTACAGTCTTTTAAGTATCAAATGGAGTTCAACTTCATATTGTAATTTGGAATGTGAATGTACTTAATTTCATTGGGTAAATAGGCTAAGTTTTTAGGTGGCATAGTTTAAGATTTGTAAATATTGCTCAATCTTATGTAGTAGTTTAGTAACTATTTATTATTTCTATTTACTATACTTCTGTCCAATAAAAGAAAGTATTCATTCCAAAAGGATTGCATATGTATAGATGTTTTTACGCATATACATATGCATATTTGGTATATATGCACTTGTGTACATAGTAAATGACATGACACTAATCTTAAAAGTAGTAAATAGTGGAATAGGGATAGGATAAAAAAACCCCAAGCAAAACAACCAAAATTAAAAAAATAATTAAAACAATAACTATTCCATTCATTCTGAGCATATCACACAGAATTCCATTAGGAAAAACAATAAAAAATGGGCTTTTAATCTGATAGTAAAAAAAACCCCAATAAAGTAAAAATTAGATCCATTAATGAAAATAATGGATTTTATCCAGGCTACTTAAATACTTAGCTTATAATTATATTTTTAGTTGATGATGCAGTAGTTTTAGTTACATACTGGGTTGCTAAAGTGTTGTTACTACCAGTGTTATCATTTTAAGAACAAAATGAATGGAAATACACAGATAAAATTATGTTCTTAAGGATTCCAGGATGGCTGTGGTTCTAAAAAAGAAAAAAGTTTTCTTTGAATGGAATATTAAAAAGAAATGGGCAACACATTTTAGAATGTGCTAAGTCCCAAGGAAATGGATTAGTGGGTCAATGATGGGATAGTATTACCTAAAAGCAGTTAGGTTTAAGAGATACTTCATTTTATTCACAAAATTGCTCATGTGGTTTGCAGTTCTGGAATCTTTTCAGTTGTGCAATTGAAATTATTTATTTCAAAAATAATGGATTAAGAAACTAAGTTATGAAAGTGCATTTACATTGACAAAACATGTTTTCTGTCTTTAGATTTTCTGATTTGGGTCATCTTCATGTTTTCCCCTTTGGTCTTTTGCATCCTGAAAGACTAGATGTGGTTAGAAGTTAAATTGCATGGATAAATGATTAACTTATTAGAAATCACAATTCATAACTTAATTTATCACATGCCTCCCTAATTTTTCACATGGTGATTACAAATGGGGGCTATATGAAAAATTGTAGACATGTAAGATAAATTGCAAAAGCATGTGATAAATGTACTTCTCATGCACCTTTTGGCAGCCTTACCTCCTCTCTGCTTGCTCATCCGTCTCTCCTGGGGCTTATTCTAAAACTACAAACACAGTCAATCAATCACTTAAATTTTTAAATATCAAACTCTTCAAGAGCTGTTTTGCCCCCTTTTTGCCAAATGGAGAATTACTTTGTCCAGTTCTAGTCCTGCCGATTTTCTGTGTAGATGGTTATTTTATGGTTGACAGCTTTTTGGTTCTGGAAAGGGCTGTTTCCCAACATTCCAAAGGGATACAGATTTGTTTTCTTGCTCATCTACAGTAAGATATTATATCCATAGGATGAGACATCTTTGACATGCCTACTTCAGACCTAGCTAGCTCTGTGTTTAATGAAGCCTGTCTTCTGGCAATTACTGGATCATAGTTAAAACTGTATTTTACATGCTCACAATATAATTTGCAAAAGTTCATTATTGAATAGCGCATGTTTTCAGAGACCAAAACCAAATTTCAACTTTAATAAATAGAAGATATGGAAAGTACGTTCTGCAAATGATTGGACATAATAAAAGGTATTTTCAATCTTTCTTTGTATCCAAAGAAGGAAAAAACTTTGTCCTTGTTCCAATATAATTTCCTCAATTGCAGAATGAACTGTTCCTAGAAAGGGGAAAAGGGAAGGGGAAAACTCCATAAAAATAATTGAAATGAAGCAAGGATTTGTTATTTTATAATATTACTGGTATTCAAGATGTAATACATTTTATTACATATAATATTACAGTATTATATTGTTATTATCTATAACATATATGTAATATGTGTAATTTCATGTATGGTACACATTATTAGTGTATTTTAGTATATTTTGTAAACATTCTTAAATTTTATTTTTTCTGTTGGAGAAAGAAATGTTCTTGTGCAAGCGATCAGAGTTTAAATTTGTCATTTAATTTACATAATCCTTTTTTTCTGTACAGGGAGAAATGATTCTTTTATTTCTTTGAATAGTGGAACTAGATGAGAAAAATGCTTATTCTGGCACTTTCCCAAAAGGAAATATAGATTTTGATGCTGGTGAAGATGACTTCAGCAAGTAATGCATAAAAAAACCATAGCATTTCATGCAAGTTCATAAGAAGAAACTACAGAATAGAGTAACTTTTATGAAGAAAGTCTATGTCTTACTTGGTGAATAGGTCCCTGTGCTATCATAATAATGCCCAGTTCTACAACTACAAAGACTTGTTTGTTCAAAGTGAATATTAACATTGTAATTTACTATCTAATTACAATTTTATAGTAATAACTACAAATGTGTTGTTAAAGAGCTTCACATTCACTGCCTCACACGATCAGGCTGTTCTTAGCAGTGCAGAGTGTGATTTTGTCAACGTACAGCATCACAGAGATTTCATGGAAAACTTTCACTTGGATTTAAAAAAATTTTTACTCAAACCTATTTCTAAGTTTTTTTTCTGTTACAAAGCTACAGTTAGTGATTGAATATCATGGTGACATTGAAGCTGATGAATAACTTCTGTCAGTTTTGATGGCGGCAGAATTAAGCCCTGTGAATGGTCAGTTTGCATAGCAAGCCTTATTCATGTAAATGCATTTTATTTCTCAAGAAGTATATTTCACCAGTTTGTAAGGTTCCAAAGAAATGGGTTAATCTAGAAAAAAAATAAAAAAAAGCAGTAATAATGCTTAGAAATAAGGTATTATTAAAATATATTTACTTGCTAGTGAAGATTAATAAAAGCTGTGAATTCAGAAAGAAAATTATCGTGAAAGGAATGAAAACAAAAAAGTTTTTGTAGTAATAGCTATGGTTTCCTTTTTAAAAAAATTGTATTAAATCAATTGTAACTAGATCAGGATGAAAAATTTCAGATGTTTAATTCTATTAATTTCCATTTATTTTATTTTTATTCAAATTAGCATATTAAATAACATTAATAAAATATTAATAACTTATTAACAATGAAAATAAGGATTGATAAGTATGATATAGCATTGCAGATTGAAAAATAACTGATGACTATCAGCATGTAAAAATCCTGGGGCATCTCAGATAACAGTATGTAGTAACTGTCAATAGATATATCTCTATTTTAAAAGCCAAGCTAACAAATTATACCAAGATGTTTCTTATATTAAAGATGTGCTAAACCTGTACATTCCTTCATGCACATGTATTGTGTGTGTGAATGCTTGCACATGCCTCTTTATTATATATATAATGTTATGGGGTTTGATAAGGCATTATTCTCTGTTAGACAAGAGAAATCACAGCTTTACAAGTTAGAGCTTAATGTCTTTACTCACAAATCTAAAAATGCTATCATAACTCGGCAGTCAATTATTATTTTATATGCAATATGAAGTATTGTGAGCTCCACTAATGGTGTCAAATTGCTGCCTGGTAGAGCACCGTGTGATAGGTTTTTTCCACTGTCTGTGGATAAATACAGTATCAAACCCACAGCTTTTTGCAGAAGAAATACAGTATTTTTTCTTCTTATCAATAAGGTTCAAATGTAAATTTCCTTGAAACGGTGCAGTAGTGGGTTTTGTAAAACTTTACTCTTGGAAAATCTTCCTGTCATCATTTATGCCTTTGCAGAAAGAAAGGCTTCAGAGTTCAGATGGGAGAAAGCAAGCAGTGACTGGAGAATAGCTGATATTTCATTGATTTTTTTTGCTTTGGCAAATTGATTGCTTTCTTGCTAAGGAAATGAACTATTGTGCACCATTCTTTATTGTTATCAGCTGATTGTACTTGTTTTACTGCATAATTTTGCTCGTCATAGATGGGTTTTGCAATATTGTGCAGTAGAATGAGTCTGAACCAAAATGAATGCAAACATTAAAAGCATATATTCAGAAAACAGCATGCACAAAAGCCTATGAGAATTTGCAGATAACTTTGCTTAGACAATCAATTTTTAAGCCATCATAGGATACGGGGGTTCAACTTCATGAAATTATGCATGGAACAAACTGGGCTTGTTGAAGTGTCCTAAGACAGAGCAAACCTGGCATCTGTGTAGCCAGATAGATGTAAGCTGGTACTGTTTTCAGTGGAGGCATATACAGGTGGCACTGGGATAAACAAGTAGCTTGAGGGACATTCAGTAGGATTTTCAAGGGACAGTAGAGATTTTTCAGTGTAAGTAGAATGTGATTCATTAACAAGAACAAAAGCAAGCGAAGTGCCTGAGCCACATATGGGGTGTGGGACTGTGTATCCCTGAGGAATGCTATTCAAAAATTACAAAAGAATCACGGGGAAGTGATCACTTAAAAGTTAATGTCTGAGGGCCTGCTGATAATCCTGATGTTTTGGGGATATAATTTTTTTATATTTTTTTTGTAGGGAAAAGTTAATGTAGCTCTCATTCTTCACAGGAACATTGTTTCCTTCAAAACCACGCTATGACAGATACAGGCATTAGAGAGACACTATAATTTTGTTTGTAAGGTCATCTTTTCTGATGAAAGTATTTGTTACAGCACAGAGATGGTTACTTTCATTGCCAAAAAGCCACTTTAAAGGACTGACAAGAGACATTAGAGAGGATACAGAATTTTGGAAGACGTTCTTTTAACTTTTTAATGTGGTGCCATCTTGGCAGCAGTGGGTCAATGGTGGGATTTGTTAGGGACCAAACATTTCTGGAATTGTGTTCCTTTTTTGTCTCTTTCCATTTGGGGTATCAATTAAAAGCAATTTCACCAGGGCAATAAAATAAGAGAGTGAACAGTAAATAAGCAGCAAGCAAAATTAAAAACAGTAATGAGCCTTATGAATACAGGAATGTTATAAGGCTTGAAATGCATTTATTTTGGAGCTTAGCATGTTCTGGGAAAACATAATGACTTTGTGAATGTATTGTCTCATTTTACATTGCAGAGATTCTGTTTATTGGCCCTGGGGGCTGACAAGGAACCAGCACCTGTGCCCAAACGTTTTCCTGAACCTTGGCAGTGACAGGCATGTTCATTATGCAGCAGAATTGTAGTTCAAAGTAGGCTCAAGGCATGGGAGAGTAGCAGAATTTACCCTTGCAAGTTAAAAACTGGTTAAGTAGCAAAGCAACTGGGGCAGTGGATTTACTAATGTGACCAATCTTCATGAAAACTGGTGCATTTGTGGCTATAATTGTAAGCTGCAATTTCTGGTAAGTTTGTCTTGGTAACTGAATAGTGGACATGAGAGATCTCATCAGAAGTCGGAAACCTCAAGATACTTAGTTCTTCTGTCACTTAAAGCAATTAATAAATTAATTCATAGCAGCTTGTAGTATGGATCTTAGCTACAAATGCCATTTGCATTTTGGTCTGGGAAAGCTTTTTTTGGGAATCCAAAATAAACTCTAACAGAGAAATGCAAAATGTGTCCTTCAGAATCATGTGATTATTCTGAATAATCTGAAAAATAGTTCAATGAAAACTTATGCAAGATTAAACAGTTGTGCGATCCCCAGGGTTTGGTAAAGGAGACATTAGTGGTTTACCTATCAGTAAATTCAAGGCTGTTTAATTTAGCAAGATGTTGGTTTTTCATTAAAATATGATTTTACATGAGTGAAAATACTGGTCTGTAGTGTCACTTCCATGTTTTGTCTGTGGCCATATCAACAATAAGGGTAGAATTTCATTAAAGTAAGGCCTGAAGGCTACACAGATGTGTTTTGTTTTTAAATAGGACTATCTATACAGATTATAAGAGGAAAGTTTTGTGAATATGGTATTTCAGGAGCACTAGGAAGCAATTAGGATTCCATTTAGTGAATTTTGGTGGTCATAAGGGCATTAGCGGGGATCAGGTTTTCTCATTCATCATGCTGTGTTACTTACGGACAAACAAGGTGATACGGTGTCTTGCTAATTTGCGGATATCCTTATATAATATAATTGTGTTCTTGAGAGGCTGTTGAAGGCCATTTCAAATTACCATGTATATAGCAAACATCAGTTTTAGACCAGTGAGGCTCTGGTTGACACAGCAAATAAAATACAGTCAGGTCATATGAGTGTGTTCTGTCTTGAGAGAACTGCTATTTCTGCGTGTGTCTACAGGAGAGAATAGTTTTGTGTATTGAAAGATGGAGTTCATCATGACAGTAAGAAAGGTATTTGGCTTTTTAAGACAGAATTCTAGATGCCAAGATCACTGAGTTCATGCTACTACCCAGATGAGTTTGGAAGTGTGCCAAGAAACTAAAAGCAGTTGATAAACCCCAGAAAAGCAGTAAATCAAAAGCTAGAAAGCTTTTGAAAATTTTAAGAAGCTGGGATATACACAGGGGTGATCATATAATAATGAAAATGAGCTTGATTATTTCATAGAGAATGTTATGTACCAGCATGTTAATGGTCAGGCCCTAAGAGCTTTGCACTTTGGTTCTAATGAGTGCCCCCGAAAGTTTGCATGTTTATGTGAAGATTATTCCTCTCTCTAATGGTGAGCTTAAAGCCCTAACTCTGGCCTATGTTTTATGTGTATCCTTTAATCTAGACTCTGTATTTGTGAGACTATTCACATGAATGAGATTTTGCAGGCTTGGTCACAACATGTATACAATGCATTATACTGACACATTTGCTACATCATTCGCGAAAATGAATTCAGCTGTATCTAAGCATACACTGCTGTGTAAACTACAACTCAGTTTCCCAGGATACTGTCTAGTAAAGAATGAGTTGACCCTTCTGCCTTTTTGGGTTTTAAGCAGGAGGTGCCAGAAAAGTTACCACAGGGATAGCTGGCTTGTGGCAGCCAAGTGTTCATAGCGACCTTGCTTTTTGATCCTTTGATGTTGGCTCTTCCTAACATTGTGAAGCGCAGTTCACCAAGCATTGGATTTTCCACCCACTAATAGGGAACGTGAGCTGGGTTTAGACCATCGTGAGACAGGTTAGTTTTACCCTATTGATGATGTGTTGTTGCAATAGTAATCCTGCTCAGTATGAGAGGAGCTGCAGGTTCAGACCCCTGATGCGTGCGCTAGGCTGAGGAGCCACTGGCATGAGGCTACCATCTGCGGGCTTATGACTGAATGCCTCTAAGTCAGAATCCTGCCTAGACACAGTGATACTGCAGTGCTGCCGGTGCCTCGGTGGGCTCGTGATAGCTAGTTGCCTGTCTTCCTTTTCGGGGGCAGGCCCGGTGCAGTGAGCCACTCATGGTCGGGACCATGGGGATGGACGGATGCGGGGCCACCTCTTCCTCATCGTGTACCGCATGATCATGGGGCACTCAGCTCTAAATTATGCGTAGACAACCTGATTCTGGGTCAGGGTTTCGTGGTTAGCAGAGCAGCTCCCTCGCTGCGATCTATTGAGAATCAGCACTCGACATAAGCTTTTGGTTTTTTCGGTTGATATTAAAGGATCACCTGCTGCAAGCTCAGGAGTGATGCATCCCAACTAGAAGAAGTGCAGCAGGGGGGCCAGGAGATCTCTTTGAATGGATCAGGAGCTGCTGAGGAAAATTCAAAGGAAGAAAAAGGCTTACAAAAGGTGGAAGCAAGGACAGGCTGCCTGGGAAGAATACAGGGATGTTGTCTGGGGAGCTAGGGACCAGGTTAGGAAAGCTAAGGCCCACTTAGAATTAAATCTGGCTAGGGATGTTAAAGATAACAGGAAAAGATTCTATGGGTACATAGCAAATAAAAAACAGAATAGAGACAATTGGGGCCCTTTCCAGAAGCTATCAGGAGAACTGGCTACCCTGGATTTAGAGAGGGCTGAGGTTTTTAATGAGCTCTTTGCCTTGGTCTTCAATAGGAAATGCTCTTACCACACCACCTATGTCTTGGAAGGCAAATGCAGGGGCTGAGAATGAAGACCTGTAGGAGAGGATATGGCTCAAAATCATCTTAGGAACCTGAACGTACACAAGTCCATGGGACCTGATGAAATCCATGTGCGGGTCCTGAAGGAGCTGCAAATGAAGTTGCTAAGCCACTGTCCATCATATTCAAAAAATCATGGCAGTCAGGTGAAGTTCCCGATGACTGGAAAAAGGGAAATATAAACCTCATTTTCAAGAAGGGGAAAATGGATGAGCCGAGGAACTACAGAGCAGTCAGCCTCACCTCTGCCTGGCAAAATCTTGAAGCAGATTCTCCTGGAAGGCATGCTAAGGCACATGAAAAACAACAAGGTGCTTGGTGACAGCCAGCATGGCTTCACT
>JAOEHY010000389.1:0-13013 GCA_025447955.1 Psilopsiagon aurifrons | reverse complement strand
ACTAAGCCATAACTAAAAACATTGGTGTTATCAGCACTGTTCCCAGGCTGAAAGTCAAAACCACAGCACTGCACCAGTTACCAAGAAGGAGAAAAATGACTGCTACTGCTGAACCCATGACAGTGAGTCATTAGAATTGGCTACATTTGCTATAGCAACCTGTACACACACGCATACATAAAGACACATAAAAGTATCTGACGCAAATTCCCCTCTAGGTCAGTGAAATGTTCACGCTTAATCTCTTGTCATTTTCAGTGGCCAAGGGTTGAGTCTTGAGCACTGAGAGGTCTTCAGTTTTTCCAGTTATTCTCCCACTGAAGCAGCAAGCCATGTAGTTACTTTTGAATATTTCACTGTAGATTTAGATTCAGAACTGTAGATTATTTCCTGGGGGTTTTGTTCATTTTTGTGCCTTTCTTAATTCTTAAAAGAGAATAATTCCATAGGGAGAATCAAGACACACAGGATTTCCAAAACTGCAATGGAATAAGCAACTTAAGTAACAGATAAGTTTTTCTTTTTGTATGAATATAATAGTTTTCAATCCTTATTTACGTGATGTGAAGATGTAAGTTTGAAGATAAGGCAATACATTCAAAAGATGAGTGCCTCATTGCCTACGCATTGCACATACTCCCTGTCAAAGACTGCTAGAATATATTATTGAACTGCCAGAAAGTAAAACCAGTTCTCAAATGTGGGACCACAGCAATTTTTGTGGTCCTAATCTGTGAGAAAATAGGGATAATACGCTAAGTAGAAAGTGTTTATTATATAATATGTAAATATAAAGTTCTTAGATTTCCAAAGTTGAAGATGTCCACAGCTGAGATCATCAAATTTAGAAATGTTCATTATTGACATTTTCATTTTAGCTTTATAATCAAGGGAGAGATATAGGCACTTTACATGATTTTGGGTGGTAGGTAAGTTTCAGAGTGAGATGAATCTTGTCCTAAAGTTCTCTGTTTCTTTCTGCTTACTATAAGGATAAGGCTTGAAGGTACACTTCAGGGAATTTCTTTTATCCATAATATCATTCAGAGAAAGAGGAAGTGCCCGATCACTTTCCGAAGAGCAACACATAATTTTAGTTCATAGTTCACATGCTTTGGGGAAGCAATGGTTGAGCCATGTGTCATGCAGATATTACTTTTGCTTGAAAATAATATATAACTTCTTTTTCGAAGGAGACCATGAAAATTCTTTAGAAAAGTTACAGGGGAGAGATAGAAACCTATTGATTTATGGTTTTTCTCTATCATATTGGAGTGTCTATCTTCCAGATCTGCTGACCTTCCACCATGGCATGTAGGTGCAGAAATGTCTGCTGTGAAGGTACAGGGTCTGTACCCTAATATCTTTACTTGCAACTGTATGGAAGTAATATTTTCTACTAATCTCTGCATTTTAGGAAATCTTTTCCAATTTGAAAAAAATAACCAAAAAGAAAACTACCAGAGAAAACCTCAGCTTGGGGAAAATTAGTTTAAATTATCACTAACTAAAATAGTTTTGGGTAGAAAGAATCAAAAATGCAATCAATAAACCGCCCCCTTTCCGAGGTTTAACGTCACTCCACTTCACTCCAAGAATTACAGAGGGGGCAGGGAATGAAGGCTGGCAGTCAGTACATTGCTGTATCTTTTTGCCGCTCCTTCCTCCTCACAGTTTTTCTGTGCTCCCCTGTTGTTTCATCCCTTCTTCCCCTCCTCTGCCTTCACCTTCCCTTGAAAGTGTACACTGGAACTCAGTACTTTTACTGTCCTCTATAGTTAAATTTTTTCTGCATTATTTCTAAGAACCATGATTCTATAATATATATTAAAGTGTTAATAAGAAACAGTTTTTCCTCCCAAAATCATCACTGAACTTCAGTACAATCATTTAGAAAGGAATTTTTGTAGGACATTCTGCGCCACTAATACTTTTACTATTAGTTCAAGCTGCGATAGAAGTTATCAGCTGTACTGAGATTTCTGAGTGGATAAGGAAACAGGGATCTGCAATGCAAAACATTTCCCCTAAGCCTTAAGCTTTTTTTTCTTTTCTTTTCTTTTTCCTTTTTTTTTTTTTTTTTTTTGTAAGAGGTAAAGAAGTTGGGCTTTGTTGAACATTTGAAGAGGGAGCTTGAAGTTCTGCCAAATGAGATGATGTATTGCAGCATCCATAAGAGCCAGTATTTAGAGAGCACTTATTAGTCAACATATAGGGTGGTAGGGTGGGTTGCAGCTTCCAGCTGTTTAGATTGCCAGTTCATTCAATGCCAAACACACATTCTGAGTTTTGATTCAAATTCCAAACCTGATAATTCCATAAGGAGAAAAATCTCTAACAAATTCCGATTCATATGCACCAGCACAGTACAGATCTCTCAGACGCCTTTTGTTATTCAATTGAAAAAATAAGTCTCATTCAGAAACAGCTTCTATTAACCTTAGTAAAGTTTTATGTCGCTTAAAAATTAATAACTATCAAATTGGAAATGACTACTGAATTTTGGTGTCTCTATTTTTAGACATTCACCTTGAGAGCAAACTTCAGGTTACATGAAAATGCTGATTACCTGTTTCTGATAACCTTATGTTGGAAACGTACCCACTGAGAAGACAGGGTTCTCTTACAGTTTTTTGCAAACAGTTCTTTTCTATAACTGCTATTAAAGTAATACATTGAATTTTAGGTGAAACATATTTCCCGAACAATACTTTATTCATCCTGTTATTTCTGGTTATTTTTTGCGGGTTCCAAGCTGCTAACGATTTGTTGCTTCCACATTTGCATTCTCAAAGTTATAATGACACTCTACTGAAACTGCTTAAATGGACTAGATATATCAAGATATATTTCCTCCTGGAGGAAATCAGTTCATTGTCTTTGATTTATACCAGAATACACCTTAAAATCAGATTATACAGCATCTAGTGTTCTTGCTCTACTTATGGTGTCTGTTACTTTATTTGCAGAAGCAAAGCAGGCAAGTTTGACACAAGTTGTCCTTGGCAAATCTCTATTATCTGCTCCTCATCTCCTTGCTATCATCTATATGCTTACGAATAATCATATTGTATGCCTTTTTTTTTTTTTTTTTTTTTCCCCTGGGGATTGAATTTAAGATGTCTGGTCCATAATTCCATTCTTAGCCACTCCAACAACACTGGCACAGTTTCATGTGGCGGGAGCTCCGGACAATACACACAGATTAATGTAATCAGAGAGTTGCCCCTTTATTGTAACACAAGTGTGCCTTTTATAGAGTTTCAAGATACTAGAACATTCAATTACATCAGATTGGTTAACATTCCTCAGCTAAGGGTTAGCAAGAGCTTAATGATTGGTTGACTACTACAGCACGTTTCCAATTAATGCAACACATGTTCCCAAGTTCCAGAACAGCGAGTTCCAGGGTTGCAGCTACCCTCTCCCTCCTGTACATACATGCCCTCAGGCAAGGTCCTAAAGCCTTCAGCTCTCTAATTCACAACTGTAAAGTAGCTGTCTGGATTGCTCACATGACCGTGTTCACTCAAGTACATTCCCACAGTTTCACTCTTTTCCACGTTTCTTCTATCATTGTACCCATATTCTACAAAATTCTGAAAGTTAAACACTAATGGTCCTCAGGCTACATAAATTATTTTTTTCACATACCTGAGGCTTAAATCCAGAATGCCAAGAACATACTTTATTCTACTTTTTCCCCATTCTAAGTCAGAAATCCATGCTTTTTTAGTGGGTATATCACATACCCACTACCTCCTACTGTTGACATTGTTTAGTGAAGACCAGCACAAAACTCAGAAACTAAATATTAAGCTGTTCTTGGCTTCATCTGTTGATAGCTTTTACTCAACTTAGAGGCAGAACAAACATTCTCTTCCTTCTTATCATAGGCATAGAATGTTATTTCTTACTTTTCATTTATCTTAAAAGTTACTTCACAAACTATGCTTTGACCTTTGTAGTTTTGTCACTGGAAACTCACATTTCTTTCCTGCATTTGAAGTCAGCTCATGAGTTAAACAAGTTGGCCATTTAGTACGATTCTTGACCTTATTCTCTGTTGGGATAGTTTATGTTGCTATAATATAATTTTATCAGAGAAACTCTCTTCATACCTTTTCCATTAGAATTGTATCCTTGGAGAATTCATTTATCACTTCTCTGAGTTTGTATAAGGAACATGTACATTGAAAGATCAGCTTCACCGCCTAGCAAAAAGCCAAAAAGCTGCCAGTAATAGAATCACAGAATCACAGGATAGTTAGGGTTGTAAAGGAACTTAAGATCATCTAGTTCCAACCCCCCTGCCAGGGACAGGGACACCTCACACTAAACCACATCACCCAAAGCCCTATCCAACCTGGCCTTGAACATCGCCAGTGATGGAGCATACATAACTTCCTTGGGCAACCCGTTCCAGTGCCTCAGCACCCTTACAGTAAAGAGCATCTTCCTTATATCCAATCTAAACTTCCTCTGTTTAGGTTTGAACCCGTTACCCCTTGTCCTATCACTAGAGTCCCTAACGAAGAATCCCTCTCCAGCATCTTTATGAGCCCTCTTCAGATACTGGAAGGCTGCTATGAGGTCTCCACTGTCAGCAGCCACCTTGCTGTTTATCATGTGCCTTAATATGCCTTCCAGGAGAATCTGCTCCAAGATTTTGCCAGGCACAGAGGTGAGGTTGGCTGGTCTGTAGTTCGCTGGCTCATCCATTTTCCCCTTCTTGAAAATGGGGGTTACATTTCCCTTTTTCCAGTCATTGGGAACTTCACCTGACTGCCATGGTTTTTCAAAGCTGATGGACAGTGGCTTAGCAACTTCATTTGCAGCTCCTTCAGGACCCGCAGATGGATTTCATCAGATCCCATGGACTTGTATACATTCAGGTTCCTAAGATGGTCTTGACCCAGATCGTCTCGACCCAGATCTTCTCCTACAGTGGGCCCAGGGTCTTCATTCTCACAGTCCCTGCATGTGCCTTCCGAGACTTGGGTAGTGTGGCCAGAGCATTTGCAAGTGAAGACCGAGGCAAAGAAGTCATTAAGAACCTCAACCTTCTCCAAATGCAGGGTAGCCAGTTCTCCTGATGGCTTCTGGAGGGGGCCTGCATTGTCTCTAGTCTGTCTTCTATTTGCAGTGTTCCTATAGAATCCTTTCCTGTTATCCTTAACATCCCTAGCCAAGTTTAATTCTAAGTGGGCCTTATCTTTCCTAACCTCGTCTCTAGCTTCCCAAACAACATCCCTGTATTCTTCTCAGGCCGCCTGTCCTTGCTTCCACCTTTTATAAGCCTCTTTTTTTCTTCAAATTTTCCTCAGCAGCTCCTTATCCACCCAAGAAGGTCTCCTGGCCCTCCTGCAGCACTTCCTTCTAGTTGAGATGCAGCACTCCTGAGCTTTCAGCAGGTGATCCTTGAATATCAACCAAGATTCTTGGGCCCCCCTGCCCTCTAGGGCTATATCCCATGGAACCTTACTAAGCAGGTGTCCAGCTAGTTTATTACCCAGGAAAGAGTGTACATATCCAAGCCATAAGCAGCCAGTTTCTCCAGAAGAATACTGAGGGAAATAGGCTTTACTAAAGCATAGGTAGACAATATTAAGATCCTTTCCCTCACCTACTAAACAACTCACTTTGCCATAGAGGAAGATCAGGTTAGTCAAATTCTACCTGCTTTCCATAAACCCATGCTGACTGGGCCTGATCCCTTGCTAGTCCTGTGCTTGCAATGTGATGGCAATTAAGATGATTTTCTCCATGACATTCCCAGCACAAAGGTCAGACTGACAGACCTGTGGGTCCCCAGATCTCTCTTTCTGCCCTTCTTGCAGATAGGTGTCACATTTGCCAGCCTCCAGTCAACTGGGACCCCAAAGATTAGCCAAGACTGACAACAAATGATGGAAAGTAGTGCATTGAGCACTTCTTCCAGCTCCCTCAGTAGTATTGGGAGCATCCCTTTCTGCTCCACAGACCTGTGTGTGTCTGTCGTGGTTTAGGCCGTAAATCAGCCTCTGCTTCCTCCCGGCTTCCCCTCCTCCCTGGCAGAACATGAGGCTCCAAAAGTCCTTGGCCAGACCAAACATCACTAAGCCATAACTAAAAACACTGGTGTTTCCAGCACTGTTCTCAGGTCACAAGTCAAAAACACAGTGCTGCACCAGCTACCAAAAAGGGGAAAAATGACTGCTACTGCTGAACCCATGACAGTGTCTAAGGGGTGTAGCAGGTCACTGTCCATTTCCCCTTGGATTATGGGGGCTTCATTCTGCTCCCCATCCCTGTCTTCTAATTCAGGGTTTGGGTACCTGTAGAACAACTCCAGGTCTTACTATTAAAGACTGAGGCAAAGAAGGCATTAAGCACCTCAGGCTTTTCCTCATCCTTTATCACTATGCTTTCCCCTGCATCCAATAAAGGTTAAAGATTCTCCTTAGTCCTTCTTTGGTTGCTAATGTATTTCTAAAAGCACTTTTTTGTGTCTTTTAGGTAGTAGCCAGATTAAGTTCTAGTTAGGATTTTGGCCTTCTAATTTTCTCCCTCAATAACATCACAACTTTCTTGTATTCCTCCTGAATTTGCTGCTCTTTCTTCCAAAGGTCATAAAATCTCCTTTGTTTCCAGAGTTCCAGACAAAGCTTTCTCTTTAGCCTGGCTGATCTTCTTCTCTGCCAGCTCGTTTTTTGGCACATGGGAGCAGCCTGCTCCTGTACTTTGGAGATTTCCTTCTTGAAGAATGTCCAGCATTCCTTGACTCCTTTGCCATTCAGGACTGCCTCCCAAGTGACTCTGTCATGATTATACATTTCAGACTACACTCTGACCATCACGGTATCACATCAGCAAAGGGAATTTTCTCTTCCCTAATGTGTGTCAGGAAAGCACCTAATCAATCACACATCCAAGGACTGTGCACACTGTCTTTACACCAACATTATGCTAACCAGAAGCACTGACTTGCAGCAGAGAACAGACAGACTCTCACACTAGGTAGCTTAAAATGGCTATAAAGAAGGTTTAAAATCTTACAGTTCGGTCTGGACAGAGTTGTGAACTATCTATATGAATAAAATTGTTCGCTTGCAAAAATAATATAATTTACCAAAAATGTTTTAAAACAAAACTCATTCCTTTTATTCAGCTCAGTGGCCTGACAATTTGGAAAGGAAAAAGAAAAAATAAAATTTTGTGCAGCACAGAGGAACTACAAAACTATCTGAAAGCAAAAGAAGTGGCAGAAGTGGCTCAGCCCTTCTCTAAACATCACCCACTGTTTTTGTGCAAGAGTTGCCTATCCTTGTAGAATCATAGAATAGTTAGGGTTGGAAAGGGCCCTAAGATCATTTATTTCCACCCCCCTGCCATGGGCAGGGACACCTCACACTAAACCATATCACCTAAGGCTCTGTCCAACCTGGCCTTGAACACTGCCGGGATGGAGCATTCATGACTTCCCTGGGCAGTCCATTCCAGTGCCTCAGCACCCTTAGAGCCAAGAATTTCTTCCTTATATCCAATCTAAGCTTCCCCTCTTAAAGTTTGAACACATTACCCCTCGTCCTACCTTGTTACAGATGAAGAAGTCTCTTCTAGACACAAGCTGAAGACACCATCTCATCCTTCCCAGGTAGGCTCAGTATTTTGGACCCTTTAATATCCTTCAAAGAGTTTGGCAGTTACATGAGGAGCACTGCCAGAAACACACTAAGCTGTTTCTTGCTCAAATCTACACTGTCTTTGAATAGAGTTAATTCTAAATTCTCAAATCCACTGACCTAAAAGTTAGCTTGTCATGCAGAGGGAGCAACTGAACTACTTGAATAAGATTAGCAGTTCCACTCCAAAGAGGTGAAGTTCAGGAGAAGATTGAATCTGCCTTCTTAAAAATCATCCAGTGCTGGAAGGCACAAAAAAGGATGAGAGAGTTTAAACAGTAATAGACTCCTGAATAGGCCTTAACTAATACTGAAAGTACAAAAAATACACACTACATAGTTTTTCTCCTACAAAATCTGATTGAAGACGTGGGATGTGAAAAAGGGACAAAGACATTGACTATGTAAGTTAATAAACATCTCCATCTTGTCTGCTGGATACTGGAAAAGAGAGAAATACCTGATGCATTTAATCTTGGGATCAATAAGAAGTTATTGATCTCTTATAGATATAATACCTATTTTCATTCCTTTTTGACCTATACAAACATTTGAAACCTTCTTAACCATTTTTTATGTGGTAAATGAATGTTTTATTCATAATTTCTTTAATGAAAATTTTCTGATTGCCCAATTTCCCTACAGCTTGTATTGAGTCACAGGTACTTTCTGAATGAAAATCTTGAAATGAGTTCATTGGAGCATTCTTGAATCACTCACCAACACCATACAGTTCTCCTAGAATGATGAAGGTACACAGAAATACACAACTGCAGGACTGGTTTAGGAATCGATAGTGCTGAGGCAATTCAGCATATGTGCTTTCCAGGGCTACTATTAGCTAAAAAAGTTTCTTGGCACGAGCTGTGACACTGGGAGCAATGCCAGAGTCCTGAAGATTAAGGAAGCGTTTGCATAGGTTTGTACTCAGCACTTTGTCTCTCTGTAATGGTGTCACTTAGTCCTCATGGACCTGCTAGATCTTTAGCTCAGAGGTGGAAGCTCACACAAGGAACAAGAGGTAACTCCTGCTTCTGATGATGTACCGAAGTTAACTTTGCAACTGGCAGCATAGTGCTGAGTTAGGTCCCCATTCAGTTTGTCCCACCTCTCCCTGCTCAGATTTGTGTTTAGTGGCAAGCAGCTTTGTTCAGGAAGGAAATTAAACGAAACTGTAGATTTAAGTGATCCTTAATTATTGAGAGAGTTTTTATTCTCCCCAGATTTAGCACGAACTCATATTCTACCCACCTGTGCAGTACAACGTTTTGTCTTCTAGCCAGCATCATTGAACAGTAGATAAGTGTTTTGGATTATTGCCTTAAAATATACCAGTCAGCTGGAGCCAGTCTAGTTGTCTTGTACTTACCTTTAAGACATAGAAGTCATTTTTGTCCCCTGGGCATGTGTGACACTTTTAAACTGTGTGCACATTGTGATATATATTTATTCATGCTAACCTTGTGATTCCAGTAGCTTATATAATTTAAAAATTTAAGTCGTTGACAATATATTTTTTTTTGACATCAGGCAAATGGTAAAAAAAAAGAGAAGAAGAGCTGAAATTTAGTCTGGACATCTTCCTGGGTCCATGCAAAAGGCTTCATAGTCTTTTCTGACATAAAAATTAATATTGAAAAATGTTATATTTACTAATGTAAGATGTCCTACCAGGTTGAAACTTGGATAAAAGCCTGTTGTATTAAATATAGATAAATACATATAATTTACTCATTGCCTACATGGTTTTTGGACTTCATAAGGTTATTTGATCAGAATCTGGGCAACTGTATATGAAAATAACACCAGGATGTGTAACTTACAAATGATTTTTCTTTTCTACTTCCAGAAGTTTGACCAGAAGGAGCACTAGTTTATCTGATTAGCTGCTAAACACTTCCATGCTTGTTTTACATTCCTAAGCTGCCTAAAGTTCTAAAACTTTGTTTAGCTAAATCCTGTTTTCAGTTCAACACAAAAAGACAGAGCACCAACTGGTCCCTTTGTTCCAGCAATTAATCATTTGTTCGAATTATTAAACACTTTGACAGTTAAAAAAATGTACCCATTGGCTATGCTAATTAATAAAGTTTCACTTTATGATCTTTGTTTTTGTATGATTTCTTCTGCTAAAGTGTTGTTTAGCATCCAATATTTTCTTCTAATGAAGATAGTTCTATTCTATGATAAATATACAGCTGAAAATGGAAATCATCAGTATTCGTAGAGTAAGGGTTCAGGAATCACTGATGGCTATTTCCTGTGTTATCTCCCGTTGTTTTATTTATTTGTTTTTCAAAAATCAGATGTGAAAAGAGTAAGAAGTATTCTTTCATCTATTTCATTATTTTTAAATAAATTTAGGTCAATCAGCCTCCAAGATATTACACCTTACTTCTTTCCTTACAAATTCAGAAAACCCAGTAACATTTTTTTACCCATAAAATGTCTTCTAAGATGAGAAGAACTAGCTCCTAAGGCACTGAAATACTTTCCAGAGTAGCGGTTTTAAAGCCATGCATGCTCATTTCATAATATATGGCCTTCTTATGTGTACAGCTCTAACCATGTTTTAAAGAGCCTGTTTGAATTAGCTCAACATATATTACTGCCTTTTCTTTGTAATTAATTATATTTTCAAAGATCTTTTTGCCATACACACATTTTACCGATGGTTATTTGAAATTCATTTCTAGGTATTGATAAAAGTTTTTAGTAATTCCCTAGCTCAGATCCTTTCAAAATCTTTGTAGATAAGTGATCTGTAGGTAGCAATGTCACTGTTTTTGAGAACCGTCAGTCTGTTATCAATGCCTTTAATTAGTGGTACATTTATATTTCTAATTTTATATTCTTAATCCTAAAATACTAATTGTAAATAAAACCAAAATAACACCAATTATAAAGCTCTGAGAATATTGTTTGTACATAGTTATCATTGTCAAATAATCAGTAATAGCATCAAGGAATTAATTTCTATAGCTGCCGTGTTGAAACAACTCTCTGCATGTAGCTGTCTATGGAGACAGAATATAAGTTTTCAGACTCAGTTCTTCCTTCTCTGAACATGAAACATTATAGTTTCTACTAGTGTGGGCACCAGTGCATCTGTACACATGGAACAAAATTCTTTCATTGCTGAGTATGCAAAGCTGGTACATAACTTCTCTTCCACCCTCATAACTAGACCACAGGTGTATTTTGAATATACATTTTCTGACCTTGAAGCTCTCTGCCTAAGTAAAAAGGACTTCTATAGGAAGTATAATTAATCAGTTGGAGCACAGTGAAACCACTGTGGTTTTCTAAGAAGACCAATTTTGACATTGAGTTAAAACATTGTGCTAAGAGAATCATATCTTCTCTGCTCAAGAGAGAAACAGCTGTTGTGTGTACCTATCTGTATAATACACAGTAATGAAGGGTCATGTAACATTGGAAAGCAGCTTGGAGCCTCAGAAGAAACACAAAATGGAAGTGCAAAAAGATTAACTCCTGCAAGGAATAACATACTTCTGACCTAAAAATTAAAACTTACCTCTGAAGTGTATAAATTGTAGAGTGCATATTATAATCAAGGCTCTTCACATATACATAAACACCCCCCCAAAAGGATCTGTGTACGGAAGCTTGACTCTTCAGAGAGAAAAGAAATTAGCTGTGTCATGCTCAATAGGTGTTAATTTTACTGCTTATAGAGATAACAGAGATCTTACACATGCTGTGGTGATGAAAGCATCATAAATTAATAGTAGCTAAATTCATATCTATTTCTTAATATACCTTTATTTTCTGAATTTCTGGAATCCTTTTTTCAAAATGTTTTGCAAAATTAAGGCACAACATTATTATATACAAGCTTAAGTATGAAAAGTACTGCCCTGGAATTTTTTACTTCTTTCTTATTCTTTCTTTTTTTCTTTTTTTCCTGTCTAGAGTGTGCTCAATGTTACATGATTTTTGGGAAAACAACTGCAATTTTGACAGATCTTGCATTCAACATGCAAAAATGCATTTTAACACATCCAAAATCTGACAAGTTTCTTTCATCAGAATAAAAAAGTATTGAAATATATATGAACTGAGTTGCTTGCAATATGTAAAGCTGTTTTTGATATATTAATCAGATATTTTTGACCCAAAATATTCATAATGTTGTAGAAAACTGAAACACTATTTGTACTGATGTGACACACCTGCCAAATCTTTGTTCTGACAGTTACTATATGCAAATGTCATGTGACTATGGGAAATTGAAAAGTACAAAGGGAAATGGAGAGAGTTAAGAAGTTTGGAAGGAACAAGGAAAATAAGATTGATAACAGTCAGAGAAAAAGTTAAAAATTTCTGATCAGCACACAGAAAAGAAGACTGTAGAGTTATGTTCATACAATTAGGCTTTTTCAGTTGTTGATTTTTTATGAACCACAATGCAAATTTTATGCCCTTTATTCAGCTCTTGTGTGGCAATGTCGTTTAGCCCTTCAGTTATGCCAGTACTTAAGTAGATTTGCTGAATTGGAGCCTATTTGTTCTGACCCAATAATCTCCTGGATTTTCAGTGAAGTTAAGAAAATGCAGCAGTGATACTGCACAGGGTGAGATCCAATGAGGTGAATTTTTTAGGGAGAGAGATTATCCTTTACTACAAAAGAGTAAAATGTCAATGGTAGTTTTTAACTGCAAATGGTGCACACGGTTTAGACCAACGGATTTATTGAGATTTGTTTCCCATTTTCCAATCACTCCTTTATTTGATTTTTCTCAACATTTGTTTTGTGAAACATGTTTAACAAATGTCTGTGATGAATGATCCCTATCACACTCAACTGAGCCTTCAATGGCTTTCTAAATGATTGGTAAAACTATCCAGGTTGGTTCATGAGAACTTTCTGTGAACCAAAATTTGAATGTATTTTATATGAAATAGTCATGGAATAAAATTTAAAAATGATCTGTCAAGTACGAACCAGATTTTAAGATGACTGCAGCTTTGTGCATTATCTACTAACCATGTTTGTCAAGCATATCACCAAGTTTGGGGGCTTTTTGTAGGAGAGGATGTTTATCTTCTGTTTACTATGAAACTTGGGAGTCTTTTTCCGCATATTGGAGAAATGCCCTGCTGCATCACTCAAAATGTTTCTTAATCTTCCAATAATTTTAACAAAATATGAATGTCATTTCAAGTATCTGTTACAAATTGCCGTTTCTTTCAAAGTGATTTAGTTAAGATTATGCCATCCAGAGGGACCTTGACATGCTTGTGAGCTGGGCTGATGCTAACCTGATGAAGTTTAACCATGCCAAGTGCAAGGTCCTACACCTGGGTGGGAGCAATCCCAGGCA
>JAOEHY010000387.1:0-15789 GCA_025447955.1 Psilopsiagon aurifrons | reverse complement strand
TACTCTGCTCTCATGAGACCTCACTTCGAGTATTGTGTGCAGTTCTGGTGTCCTCAGCATAAAAAGGACATGGAACTTTTGGAACAAGACCAGAGGAGGGCCAGGAGGATGTCGAGGGGACTGGAGCACCTCCCATACGAAGGCAGGATGAGAAAGTTGGGTCTGTTCAGCCTGGAGAAGAGAAAGGCTGCATGGAGACCTCCATAGCAGCCTTCCAGTATCTGAAGGGGGCCTACAGGGATGGTGGGGAGGGACTCTTCATTAGGGACTGTAGTGATAGGACAAGGAGGAGCAAGTTCAAACTTAAACAGGAGAAGTTTAGATTGGATATGAGGAAGAAATTCTTTAGTGTAAGGGTGGTGAGGCACTGGCATGGGTAGCCCAGGGAAGTTGTGAATGCTCCATCGCTGGTGGTGTTCAAGGCCAGTTTGGACAGAGCCCTTGGTTGGCATGGTTTAGTGGGAGGTGTCCCTGCCCATGGCAGGAGGGTTGGAACTAGATGATCTTAATGTCCTTTCCAACCTTAACTAGCCTATGATTCTTTGATTCACTGCTCTCTCATATGCTATCTTAAGAATTAGAAAAATACTAAAATTTGAAACAGATACCTGTTTACCAGATAATGCAAATCAGAGTCTGTTTACCAGGTAGCAAATGGCAAATCAGAGGTGTCTATGGGACATTCCTCTCTTTCTGTTCTTATCTGAAGGGGTGAATTCAGATAAAAAGAAGAGCAGAATTACTCTAAGTGTGGATGTAAGAATATTGCATTCTGTATTTCTCACTGCATATGAAAGCCATAGTAACAACCGACATTCCTTTATTGACCCCAAAATTAGTACTCCTGGAAATTAGATTTTCATTGTTTTCTAACAATCAGAAATAATCTCTAAAATACATACCTAGCATTTACATTGTGTTTTCCTTGGTACATTTTTATATTGGTTCATCAATATTTAAATTGTGATATTCTCTAAATTCTAAGGTCCCAGATACAGATGTGTAGAACACAAGCAGAATTCCGCATGTCTTTAACCAGACTACTCCAGCATTTGATTTTTAGTGTTAGCAAATTCCATATACACTTAGTCATATGAGGACTGAGAAAAATGCACAGGGATTGTCTTACAAAATTTTCTCATGTCCTACTTTTCTTAAGTTAGAAACAATATATCCAATTTATCTACTTAAAGAATATAAAATCTAAAAGAATTAAGTAAAATTATGTTCTTTTGATTTTGCAGCAGCTGATTTCCCAGAACATCCAAAGCCAAGTATGTGAGTTCATCACTAATGTAGCAATTTGTTTAAATCAACATGCAAAAAAAATTTGAGAATGCAGTTGCAACCCCTATTTTGTAGAATGGTGCAATATATCCCTAATTAAATCCATGTATTTCTTGAAGTATAAGGAGAAAAAGAAGAAGGGCTGGGGTATAATACAGGTCAGAACAAATACACAGAAAATTAGAAAATTGAAACAAACCTCCGGTTTGGGAAGGAGAAGAATCAAACAGAACTATTCGGATAAAGGTGACATTCTGACTGACAGGCCAGAAAATGATCTCGGCAACAACATTTCCTAAGAACTACGGTCAGTGAACTGTTGTAGTTTAAGCTCAGCCTGTAACTCAGCACCATGCAGCTGCTCACTCACCCTCCCTATTCCCCACTCCCTCTGCTGGGATAGGAGGAGAATCAAAAGAAAGTAAACCCCATGGGTTGAGACAAGAACAATTTGACAACTAAAGCACAATATACTAACACTACTACTCTTACTAATAATAATGATAAGGGAAATAAGGACAGAAAATATAAAACTAAAAACAGAAAGGAAGAAAAAACAATAAACACAAGTGATGCACAATACAATTGCTCACCACCTGCCAACTGATACCCAGCCTGATCCGAGCAGGGTAACTGGGTCTTCCGGGTAACTCCCCCCCAGTTTATATAGTGGGAATGATGTGATGTGGTATGGAATACCCCTTTGACTAGTTTGGATTGGGGTCCTGTCTCTGCTCCCTTTTCACTGGCAGAGCATGAGAGACAGAAAAGTCCTTGATCAGGGTAAGCATTACTTAGCAGCAACTAAAAACATTGGTGTGTTATCAGCATTGTTCTCAGACTAAAGACAAAACACAGCACTATACCAGCTGCTAGGATGAAAAAAACAAGTAACACTTACCGATGAACCCAGGACAGGACCCATGAAAGTGAGAAAGGGTAGGAGATGAATAAAAAAAGGTATCCTTGCAGTTTTGGATGAAAGTGAGAATGACTTGGTGTAACTTGTGTAACTTGGAATGGGAGCAGAGGGGATTTTAAAGAAAAGATGGGGGATTTGTTTTTCTCCATGGAATGTGGACATAATGGGGGGAAGGGGTAGAGACAAAATGAAGAGCAGGAATATAGCTTTGGACTGAAATCCTGTTTTAAGTGCAACCAATTTAGAAATACATCATTTACAGTTTGCTTTTATCTGAAAAGTAACATCTGCAGCAAACAAAATGGCTTCAGTTCTAATCCTGCTAGCAATGAGGAGCAGATTATGTCAATAAACTTCCTCAATTAATTATTGTTTAACAAAACAGTAATATCTTATTTTGCTATAGATTTGTAAGAAAAAGTAACAGCTGGGTGGAAGACTTCTGATTGTGAAATTTGGGAAACTTTTATAATATCTAGTCTTTAGTTTCTCCATTTTCATGTTTTTCCTCAGTTGCTACTGAAATCACAGAGGACAGAAATTCTGTTTGTGAATGGAAACTCCATTATACTCATAAAGTGTGTTTCCATCCATGCAAATGCAACATAACAAAATAAGGTTTCGCTTGCAACTAGACCATCTGAAATCAGCTGTGTGGCCTCACTGCTATTTTAACAGTCTAGTTCTTGTGCAATTACTAATTCCTGAAAACAGACAATAGGCTGGCCCACAAACAAACCTGATTTTAACTCCAATTCTGTTCAGTGAAAGAGCTTGTGCCTCCACAAATCAAGTAAAGATCCAATATAGGCACAACAAAGATGGAGCATACACAGGCTGCCAGATCTGTCTCACTGGAACTGCTGGACCTCACTGGGCACTGGCATGGAGGAGGAAGGGGCTGCAAATGAGCCCAAGTGCTATTATATTATTGAATATTGAATTAAAACAATAAATAATAAAATCCTAAACAAAGCCTTCAAGAAGTTTCATTTGCATGCAGTGGCAGAAAGGCATGTATATTCATAAAAGGATTGCCTAAGGACTGAAGAGAAAATTATTGCTGGTCTCACTATACACCTGTCTTGGGAACTTCCAAACTGAAAAAGAACCTTCCCCAAAGATGCTATTCCTGTTGCTTAGATTAGGTTAAGTAAACATAATGCCTAAAGGATACTTGGAAACCAGCACATGAGCTCTAATTGCTGTGCATTAGGATCCGAGTTGAAATTATTAGAGAAACTGAGCCAAACCCAGACTTACACCTGTTTCTCTAAAACCTTATCTTTGCTAACCATGAATTTTTGGTAATACAAAGTCAGCCTGTGTTTTTTAAACTCAGAGTATCTATGACTTAAACTCACTATCAAATGGCTAGCATCCAGTCCAGCAGCACCATTTCATTCTAAAGTAATACATTAGGTATGTAAATTATACACCCTTACTAAGTTTC
The DNA here is from genome assembly GCA_025447955.1 of Psilopsiagon aurifrons. Taxonomy (NCBI): domain Eukaryota; kingdom Metazoa; phylum Chordata; class Aves; order Psittaciformes; family Psittacidae; genus Psilopsiagon; species Psilopsiagon aurifrons. The sequence continues at coordinate 12,127 of JAOEHY010000387.1, read as the reverse complement.
CTCTGTCTTAAATCTGAGTCAGCTTATTGCCTGTCTTGCCAATGCATTTTCCAGAGTGTCAGAGGATATAAATGAAGATACTGCCATTAAGATACTCTATTTACCCTACCTTTACTGTTGTTTACTGCCTTTAAATCTTCAGGTTATTGTTTTAACTGGACACCAGGAAAATAACTTATTTCTGCAACAATGTTCCAAGGAGAGGCACTGTTTTTTTCGTATTTACATTCTCCACTCCTGGCTGCTACCCAAGTAGCTCTTGTGAAATTGCACTGGCTAAGATGGAACAAAACTACTCATCCTTACCTACAGCTTAAGCCAACTGAAACTCAAACTGATTTCTGAGAACAGGAATGGAGTGTTGAAACATAAGAAAATTACTTCCTTGTCACTAAAAATTTGGCCAAGCCAAGTCTGGTATAAAGGAAAAAAATCAAGTTAAATCCAGCACTATTTACGATCTGAGAAATTCAAAGACACTAGCATGAATAGGGTGAATAGTACTTAAAACCCACTACTGAAGATTTCATAGAATGTGGAACGATTGGTTTTTAGTATTCATGTAAAAAGGTATTTTTTATTCAAGTAACAGCAGCGTGTATATTTTCTACAGTGTTTTACTCTCTTTATTGCCTGTACACACTTGAAAGGAGAATCCAAGGACAATACAATATTTCTGTCACTATTAGCAAGCATTCCTGAGATCCAGCTCAGAACTTCTCTGCAGCAAAAATCCCAAAAGTACAGAAACAAGAAACTGGCAGAGCAGAGATGGAAAGCTTTGAAGAATTAGGCCATGAAGAAGGTGGGGGACATCATACCATGTCTGCTGCTAATGGGAGGACTTGGTCTTCCTGCAATAGTTGCTATCCCTGACATCTCAGCTTCAATCTGGCAGCAAAAACTGCAGCCTGCCTTTTGAAGGCTCTGTGTTGATAAAGTAGTCATGGGCAGTTTGTTTATTTTCCTTCGTCTACAATTGTGTTTGTTCATATAGAAAGCTTTGTATGTTTATTGTATTTTCAGAGATAAAGATTCTGTCAGACTCTGGAGGAAGAAATGGGAGACATGAGAAGATAGAGAAAAATAGAAGAAGTATAAGGAACTTCCCAGCAGCTCATTTGCGCAGGTGTCCCTGCCTGATTTATCACTGGTCTGAGGTTCCCTTAGTGGGGTATGCAATGACAGCTAAAGAACTGGTCTCTGCTTTTCCGTACTTGCTAGCACAAACACATCTGTTGAAATATTTATGCAGTGCTCATAACAGTCAGTGCGATAGACTATTTTTGGTAATAGTCCATGCCTGGGCAAACAAATGGGCTACTTTAGTATGTATAAATGACTGCAAAATTAGCTGCAGCATGGTGACTCAGAATTGCATAGCTTCTTCTGCGTGTTTCCAGTTGCAAATCAGGAAATCCCCCCCTTCTAGAACCATCACTGTGACTGGACACATCCGTTTTGCTCCAACCTGAGTTCCATCATAAAGGCACAGTTAGAACTTAGAGTGAAATGTTGCCAGAAAGAGACAATGCTAGGAAGCTTAGGTAGGAAAACATTCCTTCTTGCCAATTAATTCCTCCGTGTTTCCTGCTAATGAGTACACCTGTGTTCTCCGAGTATGCAGCTGAGGACTAGGCACCTGCTAGTTTCTGTTAACAGTATGAAGATAGGAATTTTACAGGTATTCTGTTATGTGTGAGGTTTCAGTTTTCATTGCAATTAATTCCAGAAGTAATATCTTTTAAAGTGGCTTTCTTACAGTCAGTTGAAATATGCCCCCCAAACAAACCAAACACCAAACTTTTTAGTATTAAGGTAAGATACCATTAGAACTGCAAAATATATGACTGAATTCGTTATAAGCACACATATGAAACACAGTAACAAATGAATTATCATAATAGTAATAATACCATAATATCACAGTGTCCAGGAGAAACTGAAGTTCTAGAGGAGCTGCAATACTTACTGAAGCTGGAGCCATGGACATTATTAGAACTTCCAGCCATAAAGCAGATTGCCATAAATTTTGAGCAGTTTGGCAGCTCACGCATTTCCCAGCAATGTTTACTTATTCTAAAAACATAAAGGTCAACGCTGAAAAAGAATAAATTTAATTCCCTTATGTCCAAACAAAATTCACTTGTTCTCGATGAGACATATGGATGACAATAGGACATGCAGTTCTCCGCTTATATGACCATGGATAAATAAAATTGCTCACATCTATTGCTGGTTTCGTTCTTGAGGACTAAAAGATAAGTTCTAATATCAATAGCAGTTTTTTAAAATTTTTTGAAGTCCCCATACCAAATGGAAACCTGAGTGACCAATAATCAAACAACCAAGCTCTTTGTCCTCCTAACTGACTTGATGCAGCAACATAGTCAAGCTTCCATTTGGCCTGTGCCTTAGAAAATTTAGACCTTACAAACTGCTCTGTCACTGGCAGGTGCTAGACAATCTACCCTTGCTTGCTAACCTAACCTTTTCTGTTGCCAAATGTTTTATGAAATTGTGGCTGTTTTCTCTGGAGACATGCCCTGAGAAGGCCATTACCTCCTGTGGATCATATCACTCAGATTTCTAGAGCTCAGGCAAACAAATTGTTAACACACTGCTGCAAGTTTAACAGGACAATTGCTTTGTAGCTCTCTGAAACACAGATACTGACCTAAACCCTGCTGTCTCACAGCACTGACTAGACCTGATGCCTGTACTTTGAATTTATGTTGAAATCAAATTTATGTTGAAAACTGCTATAACTGCTATAACTGCTATAACTGAGTGCATTATTCACCTTTAGCCAAAAAGTGTTCTTAGGCCTCTAAAAGCTAGAAATTAAGTTCAAATGACAAATAAATAAAAGATATTTTATGCATTGAATGCTTTTCTCCTTTTTGTAAATCCCTTTTATAAGACAAATATGCACTGTCAATTTTCTTAAATCAACAAGATAGGAAAAGAAATATAGATTCTGAAGTATTAGCTTGAAGTAATAAGCAAACATTTTCTTAAATACTTCATGAAGAAAAAATTTGTGGTCTAAATCAACCAAACTGTCTAGTCAAATAGTAGATTGCAAGCAGACAAAAGAGGTAGTAGCAAGTTAGGTATTTCCAGAGCATACCAATGTCTGTGAATGCAAAACTAAACAAAACAGTAGTGAAATAAAGTAATTATTTCAAAATCCTGATGCAACCTATCATGCAGAATGTGTAAAAGATCAGTCAGGCTGTCCAATGCACCTCCCATCCCATCATTTCCAAGTTTTTTCACTTGTGCTCATGGTGAGGAGTTCCCTGGATCAGCCTCTGGAAGCAGAGCTGCCTGAGCAGGAGCTGAGAGAAGCCTCACAGGGGGCCTGCCTGGCATCCCCTGGGAGGTATCACTGCCTGCTTTGCTGCTGCTCTCAGTGCTTCTCAGCCCTCACACAGCAAGCAGCAAGTGCTGCTGCTCCCTGACAAGACCAATCATGAATATACTTCCATCATGTGCAAGAGTCCTAACAGTGATATATCTATACTGTCTCCAAGATTCTGCCACAAATTGTTTTCTTGCGTTCTGTAACAGTTCGCATTATCTTCCCTATTCTTTTTCTTATGACAGTCCCTCAGCCAGGTTACAAATGTCCATCCTGTGTTTCTGATGCCATGAAGCAACTTTCAAAAACTGGTAAATATATTCACTCAATCAGAAATTAAGAAATGCTAATGTATAATTCTCCTGGAAGGCATGCTGAGGCACGTGAGAAAGAACAAAGTGGTTGGTGAGAGCCAGCATGGCTTCACTAAGGGGAAATCCTGCCTGACCAATCTGGTGGCCTTCCATGACGGGGCTACGGAACTGATGGGCAGGGGTAGAGCAGCTGATGTCATCTACCTGGACTTCTGCAAAGTGTTTGACATTGCCCCACATGACATCCTTGTCTCTAAGTTGGAGAGATATCAATTTGATAGATGGACCATTCAGTGGATAAAGAACTGGCAGGGTCTTTTTCAGCTTAGTCATGATAATTATGTATGAAATATAAAAGCTGGAAAGTATTAAAATATATTGCAAAAAATAGAATTTGTGCATGAAAAGTTGATGAATTGCCTGGAATAGCTCTATCAAAAAATAACCTATTAACAAATAAAGATCTTAAAAGTTGCCTTGTACAGATAAAACTGTAAAAATTAATCTTTCTAGCTGATGATTGACTTTTACACGTCTGTTAAAAAAATCCAAACAATCCTTTTGTGTGGCTGGATGGCTGCATGCAAAGAGTTGTGCTCAATGGCTCAATGTCCAGCTGGAGACCAGTAAAGAGTGCTGTCCATCAGGGATTGGAGTTGGGGCTGGTTTTGTTCAACATCTGTTGGTGACATGGACAGTGGGATTGTGTGTGCCCTCAGCAGGTTTGCCAAGGGCATCAAGCTGGGTGGTTCGGTTGATACACTGGAGAGAAGGAATGCCATCCAGAGAGACCTTGACACGCTTGGTAGGTGGGCTGATGCCAACCTGATGAAGTTTAACCACGACAAGTGCAAAGTCCTACACCTGGGTCGGAGCAATCTCAGGCACAGCTACAGGTTGGGCAGAGAAGAGATTCAGAGCAGCCCTGCGGAGAAGGACTTGGGGGTGTTTGTTGATGAGAAAATGAACATGAGCCTGCAGTGTGTGCTTGTAGCCCAGAAAGCCAACCGTATCCTGGGCTGCATCAAAAGGAGTGTGACCAGCAGGTCGAGGGAAGTGATCCTACCCTACTTGGAGTATTGTGTGCAGTTCTGGTGTCCTCAACATAAAAAGGACATGCAACTATTGGAACAAGTCCAGAGGAGGGCCACGAGGATGACGAGGGGACTGGGAACTGGAGCTCCTCCTGTGTGAAGATAGGCTGAGAAAGTTGGGTCTGTTCAGCCTGGAGAAGAGAAGGCTGCGTGGAGACCTCATAGCAGACTTCCAGAATCTGAAGCAGGCCTATAGGGATGTTGGGGAGGGACTCTTCATTAGGAATTGTAGTGATACGACAAGGGGTAACGGGTTCAAACTTAAATAGGGAATATGAGGAAGAAATTCTTTATTGTAAGGGTGGTGAGGCACTGGAATGGGTTGCCCCCGGAAGTTGTGAATGCTCCATCCCTGGCTGTGCTCAAGGCCAGGCTGGACTTAGCCTTGGGTGGCATGGTTTAGTGGAAGGCACCCCTGTCCATGGCAGAGGGTTTGGAACTAGATGATCTGGTGGAGGTGCTTTCCAACCCTAACTATTCTATGATTCTACGATCATTAAGCTTTCTTCTAAACAACTCCTACGAGCCTATGTAAAAACTGAAATGCAATCTAAATTACTGTGCTATGGACCTCTAAAGCAATCATTTTATCCGTAATTTCTTGAAAATACATCATTCAATTATTTTCTAGTTAAATAAACCACTTACTAAGGAATTTTTGCAACATAAAAATCCTGCTATGGATTAACTTCATAATTTGGCCACTGCATTTGGTAAAAACTAACACACAAAAGGATTGTTTGGATTTTTTTCCTTACAACTATTTTTATATGTCCTGTAAATTGAATCTACTTAATCAACCTAATATTTATTGGACTGCTGAGCAGGAAAATTACTTTTGCTTTTATTTTTTAATTACAGCTTCTAATTTTTGTATTTGCTTTTGAGTCTCACCATTTTGTAGTTTTTCAAGGTTAACAGACGTGTAAAAGTCAATCATCAGATAGAAAGATTAATTTTTACAGTTTTATCTGTACAAGGCAACTTTTAAGATCTTTATTTGTTAATAGGTTATTTTTTGATAGAGCTATTCCAGGCAATTCATCAACTTTTCATGCACAAATTCTATTTTTTGCAATATATTTTAATACTTTCCAGCTTTTATATTTCATACATAATTATCATGACTAAGCTGAAAAAGACCCTGCCCAGAAATCACTCACAGAAACATTATTTTTGGCCAGGAAGATAATAGTCAGTGAATGAAATCAGACTTAATTCTCCTAAACAAACAGAAGTTTTATGTAATAGAGACAGGGAAAATCCTTGAAAACCCCATGGCAAGTTATGCTGCATCAACAAAAACGTGGAACAGAATTGTGTAATTTCAGCTTTACTAGACTTACTAGTAAAAATTTCCTGTAAAAGGCTGCAACAGTTTGAAATATTTGACATTAAAGACGCTTCTAAAAATCAAAGCAACAACTTCAGGATTTATATGTTTATCTGAATATATATCTGAAATCTGGACATAAATAGCTAGCTGGTAAGAATCCTTGTTCATGTACTGTTTGACTGTAACTTGTGAAACTGCTTAAAACATCATTTAATCTTGATCCCTTGAACTGCAAAGAATGTTGTATCAGACATCACAGCCATGCCTGAAAACATAATGGACTTCCAAAAAATCGAAAAGATCCCTCTCTCAGAAAAATCTGAGATTCCTGAGAAAACTCCGGTATCTCTTCTTTCAGTGTTTTAGACAGGATATTCATCACGTATAGCAATAAAACTGCCCAAATCTAACAATCATAGGAGTTTGTCACCTATTTTGCAGTGTTGCCTCTAACACGCTACCAAGTTTCTTTGTGCAAACATTTCTTTCAGAGATTTTTTTAAAGCAGAAATGGTGAGATTTGGTAATCACTCTAGATGCACATTCATAGGAATGTTCTGTGTTAGTAAAGAGGCAAAGTCAACAGTAACTAAAACTGTAGCACAAGATAATTCTACCATTTCCCCCCCAAAAAAAGTCAGGTTTTTTTCGGTTGCTGAAATCTTTTGTTTTGACAGATGACAGAATCAGAGTGGTCAAGGCTGGCAGAGACCTCTGGAGGTCGTCTGGTCTAACCACTTGCCCAACCACCACCTCCAGCCAGGTGCTCAAGACCATATCCAGGTGCCTTTTGAATATTTTCAAGGACAGAGACTCACAACCTTCCAGGGAAACCTGTCCCAGTGCTTTATCAGCCTCACAGTGAAAAAGTGTTTCCGGGCATCCTAGCGACACCTTCTGTGGTGCAGTCTGTGCCTACTGCCTCTGGTCCTGTCACTGGGCACCACTGAAAAAAGCCTGGCTTTGCCTTCTCTGCATCCTGCCTTCAGGTATTTATAGACATTAATTAGATTCCCCACCTCCATCACCCTGAGCCTACTACTCTCCAGGATGAACAGCTTTTGCCTACAGGAGAGATAAGTCCAATCCCTTCACCAATGTGGTGATTCTTCACTGCCACTCTCTATTAGCTCCATTTCTGTGATGTTCTGGGGAGAACTGACACACTACTCCAGGTGCGGCCTCACCAGTTCTGAGTAGAAGTGATCTTCGGATGAAGCCGGTGAAGCAGAATGAACATAGAGGGGGTGTGCATTTTTACCTGCCATAAAAATGTTATAAATAAATTAAACTCAGAGCTATTAAAAAGGAAAAAAAAAAAAAAAAAAAAAAAAAAAAAAAGGAGTTGCCAGTGTGGTGAGCATCTAAGAGAAAATCTGTGGATTTACCTCTTCCTGCTCTGTACATGCAGAATCTACCAAACATCATAAATTATTACTACCTGCCTACCACTAGAGGTCATGAATTTGCTAATGAAACAAACTGTGAAGCAGAGAAAGTTGAAAATATGTTTTTGTTAAAACTGGGAATCAGGCAGAAATAAAGCCGAAGAGATCGCCTAGTTCTTGAAAATACTGAAACTAGTATTTCTGAGGAGAAATTAAAGAATTAGCTCTTCTCCATTAATTTACTGATTAGATTCCAAGAGGAGAAAGTAATCCATGGAATTTACTATGTGAAAAATCAGTGACTGTGAGAAGGGATTTGTCCCATTAGCTCTGAATATATTTACGGGTCAAAGAACACAATGTTTACAGAAAGCAGGTAAGGTTTGATTAGAATTAAAAGATACAGCATAGAGATGAAAAACAGGAGATGCCTTGAGTTTTCACACTGAGGCATATTTAGCAGACAGTTTAACAAATGATGGGAACAACTATAGGAACTACAGGAATTCATTGTAGGATACTGGTCCAACCCTAACCAAGAGAACACACCTATATACACTTCAATGTACTTCACTGCAGCATAGGTTGGTTGGACTTCTCAAGGATAAAAAAGGCACAAAAGTAAGAACAGAAGATCCATTACTAACATCTTAATGAAGGGTAATAATTCAAGAATATGTCTCCTTTGACATATATTCAAAACCGGGGAAAGTTGATATTGCTTCTTTGGGCCTAAAATTAGACACAGGGCAGATTAAGACCAATATTACCTTAACTAGCATAGGTACAAGACTTTAAACAAGCAGAGAGGTTATTGCAGTGCTGGCAGAAGCACATAACTGCCCTGAGGCACAATGTAATTTAGAGATACCTTGAGCTAGTTCACATCCAACAGCAGAAGAGTACACAGCTGTAGGACTGCTTTGTTCACTTTCAAAAGAATAAATGTGCTCAAAAAGAAACAAAACCAGATAATTTTTGCATAAAAACTAGAAAGCTAAGCACAATCAAAATGCTGATTTTACAGTGCTTCCAAAACAAGTGCAACATCAAGATTTAAATGGAATTCAGATTTTACTGGAAATATGAAACAATGAAGCTAGTCAAGAGAAAAGAAAACTAAAGTTTCAAATTCCTGGTTCTGCATGCCAAACACGCAGGTTAATTTCCACCCTATTATGACTCTCTCTGGGTGCTAACATACCCCAATCCACATGCCTCCTCAAAGCAGGGAAATACACTTGGCAGAGGTGTTAACTACATCTTTAAATAAAACAATGTAGCTAAAAAATCAAGAAGACCCAAGATTTTTCTCTACTGAAAAAAAAAAAGGCAGACACAAAGAAAGATTGTTAATTTAAAAAGGCAGTACTGTTTCCTCACAGCTTCCTTTGGGTAAATTCTGACCTAGGCCAAGTACCTGAAAATTATGCGGAGACAGCTACCATAGTAGAGATAAAATAATCCAGAGAGGAAAAAGATTTTATTCAGAGCGCCAAAATATCAGAAATAAAGTTGTGGTAGTATTTGACATCTGAAAAATTCAGCAAACACTGAAAAGCTGCCTGGAAAATTAGTTTGTAAGGATCCCAGGTAATCAACTTTTCATCTTATTTTATAGCTGGTAGAGTCAAAGGGAGCATTGTACTGACAAAATGTGTCATGTTTCTGGGAGATAATCTTCTTACAATGTGAGAGTGGGTCTGTGAACCACTTGGCTTTTAAATGAGAGGGGATGGCTTTGAGATGCTTGACAAAGAATATCTTAAATATGCAATTTTTGGTCTTATCTGAAGGTAAAACTTGACCACTTTTGCAATTCAGAGAGCGGCAGTTCTCAGACTTCTTGAAAAGCAACTCTGTTTCGTAAACAAATCCACAGGTCTCATCTAGCATTTCTGTGGTAGGTTTATGTCTGATCAAAAATGAGACACAATGCAACATTGCACATTGCACAACGCAATGCAACGTGAGAACTCCTACGAGTTCTGAGACTGCAGAAGCTGTAGCTGATCAAATAAAACACTATGAAGGTAGAAGAAGGCTACATGTTATAATCCTTCCATAAATGTAACATTTTTTTCTTTAAAATACTTGCTTGCCTCTCTGCAAGGTATTCCAGTATGAATTTTATGATATTATTCTGAGTTAACTATCATTTTTTTCCCCTAGAATGTAGTATCCCATTATAGGGAAAAAATTCCTTCACAGGAACTTTGTATCAGTTTATCTGATTTCATATCCTTATCCTAGCCATAATTTCATCAAGCTCCACCTAAAGTTTTAAAATTCACCAAATCCATTAGAATTTTCGCAGAAAGCGGCCTATAGAACAACTTCAGCAGGTCTTCATTAACTCTGACAGCTAACGAACATACAAGTTGTAGGTCATATTTACCTTTTCTATGAGCAACCTCCATCTGGATCAACAGATTATTTACCTCATTCTATTACCATTTGTATCTGAGCACTCTACATACCTCACTGGAAACCAGTTGTAGTTTTGGTATTTTCACGCAGGTCATGTATTCAGTCTTGAATGTCAGGAATTTAAACTTCCTTAATAGCTTGTAATGATACAGTATCTTCATAGCAGTTTATAAAAGCCAGTTGGATCTCTGTAAATTGCTTGTTGAGGAACAACAGTATCACTCAGGAAACATAACCAGTTCAAAAATACATGATATTTCATTCCCTCTCTCTCTTCCTGTCCCTTTGCCTTTCTCCTAAAAATCACAGAATCGGTTGGGTTGGAAAACACCTTTAGGATCATCAAGTCCAACCATTGCCCCAGTGCTGCCACAGCTACCACTAAACCATGTCATTGAGAGCTTTGTCTACACGGTTTGTGAACCATTCCAAGTGACTGTGACTCCACCACTGCCCTGGGCAACCTGCTCCAATGCCTGACCACACTTCTGGGGAAGAAATCGTTCCTAATATCCAGTCTAAACCTCCCCTGGTGCAGCTTGAGGCCGTTTCCTTTTGTCCTGTTGTTTCTTCCTTGGGAGAAGAGACTACACATCTCCTGGCTCCATCCCCCTTTCAGGTCTCCCCTGAGCCTTCTGTTCTCCAGACTAAACACCTCCAGTTGCCTCAGCCATTCCTCATCAGACTTGTTCTCCAGGCCCTTCATCAACTCCATTGCCCTTCTCTGGCCCTACTCCAGCACCTCAATATCTCAATATACTAGCATGGTATGAACTCTTTAGAGCGCATTTCTATTTAATCCCCTTAATTATTTGTTTCCCTATTTAATTCTCAGAGTAGTTCTAGACTGGACACCAATATACTACTCTCCCCAGCATTCATAAAAATACTGTTGTCTTCAGCTGAACAGACTAGTTTTCATAGTGAGCTCTACTCACTTCTGTTTTTCCCTTCCTTTCTGTCACCTTCCTCTGATGTTAAAACCAAAATCATCAGCTGAACTAGTGACAATTAAACGAAGGTAACAACAAACCTAGCTGACCTGGCAGATCAAAGGAGGTTTTTATGTCTCATTAGCAGTGTAATAATTTAACCATTTAGTGGATTATTCTCACTACTCTAGCATGTAGGCACTATAGTGAAGATCAGGCTATTAGACCTCTCAAGAGGCTGTTAACTGCAGTGAATCTTGATAGCCATTTGAGGAAAACCTACTCCTGATTATTGCCTGAAATTACAGTAAAATAATTTCACGTTTTGGGGGCTGTCAGTGACTAGCAGTGGAACACTTCACTGGGGAGCAGCCATCTGAGCTCCTCGGGGCTTGGGTGGTTGTGGGGCTGGAGCAGTACTTGGGAAAGACACTGAGGTGGCCGAGGCTGAGGGTGGGAAAGGTCCTATGCCCAGCGAAGCCCATGGCCCTCCAGCTCCAGCCACCATTGGCTGCCCTAGCATGCTGCAGCAGCGGCTGATTTCCCACTTGGAATGAATACATAGTATTCACAACATTATCTTCTTTAACCTACAGGTTTTCTTCTTCAAGAAGACCATCTCCATGTAGTTTCTGGACTTGAAATACTTTAATAAATACTTGAAAATATGTGGTTCTTTCTGAAGAGCTGTGACACCAGAGAAGAGAGGGCAGTTGAGAATGCATGAAGTTGTCCTGGTTTTCATTGTGAAACCAAAGCCATGGCTCATGCCTCCAGTTTCAGCTTATTTCACTTGTCTCTAAAATGTTTTGAACTCTTGAAAGGGGAAGTGCTCTTCAACAAATGCATACTACCCAGAGATTAACACAACTGACGGGTAATTGATTCCTGGACTCCTTCCCAGTTGTTCTTGTGCAGATGAGCGAAGTTAACTCCCACTCTACGCAAACAGCCTCAATACTTCCTTGAACACTTGAGAAATGCTCATGGTCTGCAACTGAATTAACTTGCTCAGTGGCTGGAAGCTCCTGCAGGTGGAAACTCTCTGTGGTACAGTAGGGGAAATAATATTTCCAAAGGATAACATTTGCAGATATCCAGGGGTTTTTTTTGGTTGGAGATGGGTTTCCACACCCAAGCAGCTCATATGCCAACTCTCTTGCACAAAGTGGGAAAGTATCTGGGAAAAAAAAAATACCTTTCACTTTTTCCAACACTCACAAAGAACATCTTGAGGTTGGGTTGCTTTTTGTGTGGGTTGTCGTG
>JAOEHY010000382.1:0-14349 GCA_025447955.1 Psilopsiagon aurifrons | reverse complement strand
CAATCAGACTTCTGTACTACTCCTTAAAAAAAAAAAAAAAAAAAAAAAAAGAAAAAAAAGCAAACAACAAAAAAAAAAAGCATAAAAGTAAGTCAAAAAGTTTTATGCATGTGAAAAAAATCCAGTAGATATCACAGAATAAATCTAGATGGTCTAAATGGAATTTAAGGATACTTGAGGCGCATATGTTGCTGAAAGTAAACCAAGATGCACATTTACATGCCACCTAATCCTCTTGTCACATCCATTATAAAACTGCAACAGTATATTAAATATTCTGTAAAATTCTACTAATCTAGTGGTTAGGGGTCTTATCTAGTAGATGATACCTTTGAATCCTAGCCTGACAATATGTGGACTTCTGAAGCCACAATTCTTTTGCCACAGGTTGACATCATAGGTTAACCACCAGCTGTGAGTGAATAAGGTGGAAGGATATTAATCTTTTTTTCTTTTGAAAGTGGGTCACTGTTCAAGCACAAATGTGAGGCCCCAGGTGTGAAAAGGAGTGGGACAACAGCAAAAAGGTTAATAGTCTTTTGAGACAACAGCAAAAAGGTTAATAGTCTTTTGGAAGCAGTGTATTTCTCACAGTTGATTGTGAAAGTCTAGATGGCTATCTTAGGTGAGACAATTAATTATGTCTGGAGAACTTCACGTGATGCTGTCAGATTTGCATTCTTCATAAGAAGGATTTTGCTTATAACTACAGTAGCAAATGCTTGTGTCAGGAGACCATCTACCACTGAATGCTTTCTGTCTCGTTTAATTTCTATAATAGGCTCATTTTGGTAGTATATTGGTTTTGGCTGGGAATTATTTTTCTTCACAGCAGCCTGTAAGGTTCTGTGTTTTGGATTTGTGACCACAGCAGTCTTGTAACATAAGGATGATTTAGTTATTGCTGGGCAGTGCTTACACAGCACCAAGTCATTTTCTGCTTCTTATGCTGCCCGACCATTGAGAAGGCTGGAAGTGTGCAAAAGTTTAAGAGGGGACACAGCTGGGACAGTCCACCCCAACTGACCACAGGGATATCCTGTACTATATGGCATTTTGCTCAGCAATAACACCACAAAAGAAGGAGGAGGGAGGAGAGGACATTCAGAATTATGGTGCTTGACTTCCGGAGTAACCATTACACCTGATGAATCTCTCCTTTCCTGGTGATGACTGAACACCTGCCTGCTAATGCGAAGTAGTGAATGCATTCCTTATTTTGCTTTGCTTGCACGCACAGCTTTGCTTTACCTGTGAAACTGCCTTTATCTTAACCCATGAGTTTTCTCTTTTAACTTTCAGATTCTCTCCTCTGTTCTGCTGGAAGGGAAGGGAGTGAGCCACTGCATGGGGCTGAGCTGCCTGCTGTGATTAACTCACAAAAGGTACCTTTACTCCATGTGATGCTATTCAAATTTCTAATAAAGGAAATATCACAGTTTTAAACAGCTGCCTAAAAATAAAAGATTGCCAGAGTATCCAGCTTCATGACAAGATTCTCATTTAGTAGCTAACTTGAGTGAATTTGGTGAGTTAGATCTCTCAGGTCTTAAATGGAATTCAGAGGAGCTTTTATGTAAGCAAAATGCCTGATAGAGCTTAGCAGTCTGATGTATCATTTACCTTTTAAAAGAAGGGCATCTACATGTCTGTATGATGAGACACACTTCACAGAATTGCAAACTCTCATTAATTCAGATACTTTTTCTAACTTGAATCTACTTATTTGTCTTGAGTATGGCCTTGCAAGGCGTTATTCTGTCCTTACTATGTCACTGTGCATTCGCTATGAGATTCTTAAGTTTCTACATAGTTATTTAAATTGATATTGTAAGATAGCATTCCATGTACTTAGAGTAAAAAAAAAAAAAAAAACAACAAAAATCAAACAGCAACCTCCTCCCTCTTCCTTTCCCCCCACAAACCCTCTTAATGATTATATTAAAATTTACCAGCAATATAACTTTAAGGCCTTCAGCAGGTACCATCAAAGCTGATGTTATTTAGAGCACTAAAAATAAGTAGGTTTACCACAATGGATTCAGCTGCAAATACACAATAAGAAATGTCTCTACAGTTTATTTCATTATTTCTGTGCAAACAAAGCATAGCTAACTTAAGACAAAGTCCTCCTTTGAAATTCACTCTTTTCTAAGAAAAAAAAATAAATTGAATATCTTATGAAAAAATACATCTTTAAATTACTTCAGTTCTTTCTCTTGAACTATAATTACCAAAGGATTGCTATGGAAAGAGCTAAAGGCTATAATTAATATTGTTCTCTTTTTCTTGGATGAAACATTTGAATACAGTGCATTATTTCGTTGATCTCCCTGCAGACAAAGTCATGCCAATCCTTTTTTTAGAAACGAGTTTCCTTCCCAATTTCCCCTTCTTATAACTTTGAACAGCATGTACTTTTGCAACTCCCAAATGTTCAGAAATACTTTCAGAATAACAATGAAATGGAAGACATGAAGATTGCAATCATGTTAACATTTTTCTCTGCATTTTTCACAGTTAATGATTAATAATTTTTTTCTGATTCTTCTTGCACTGATTTAATGCATCAAAATTGCCCTGGAGAGAGTTCCAGAATTTTTCTCTACAACAGGTTCAGTTCTTTAAGAGTGTGGACCCAAATTAACTGATCACCTGCAACTCAAAGTAACCTTAATTTTTTTTCTTTTTTCACAGTAAATGTGAACAAAGAAGTAAAAAATCTCAAATAATAAAAGAGTTAAAATATTAACCATATGTCCGTACTCTTTGCTGTGGGTTCATTATTAAGGAGCTGTTCAGTATGGTGGGATGTTGGAGTTTCATTTTCTAAATTTGAAAGATTCATATGGGTCAAATTTCTGAATAAGTTTTCTATATAAGACTTTTTTTTTTTTTAAACAGAAAGATAAATTTCATTAAATTTAAGTAACATCTGTCATCACTTAAGGCTGATCTGGTTTCTACAGCAGCAACCCATTATTTTTCTTCTGATGTGCTTCCAAAATAGTGTTTTTAGTGAGTATACCTACATACTGAATTAGAAATAATTTTCATAAATTAATGTTTTCTCTCATTTATCAATTACAATATCAACGGCAATACACCTTTCTTTCACTATTGTCATTCAATGATCTGCAATAGCTGTAACAGTTTAATATATCATATAGGGTGGTTTATGTGTGTATAACATGTATCATAGATACACCTGAGCTCATCGAAATCTCTGAAAACTAGAACACAACTATTGCTGAGTATAAAAGGAGTAGGAATGACCAAGTGGCATCAGTAAATAAAACACTTATTTATCTCCATATAAATTTTGTAAAAGCAGAACTGCAGTTAAAACTTTAGAATTGTTTAATGGAAGATTTATTTGGAAAGAGGGGATGTATGTGCATGTGTTTATGTACGTAAATATATACATATAAAATCTTACATTTCAAAGAAATTCTGTCATCTATTGCTTAAACAGAAGGTATCAATACTTTTTTTTTTTTTTAATTTTAAAAGATAGTACTTCAGCTTGTGTTTACAGAAGCATCAGAGCCCACGTCTTGTTAATCCAATAAATTTCAGTTATTAGTATACAGAATTTAAATGATCTAGTACAGTGGACTTCACTAAATATTTATTTCATAAAGAATTATTTTAGACAGAATGATTTGCTTAGGATTTCAGATTCTTTTGTCTTGCCACTAATTCAAGGAAGGAAGGCAGGTAGGCAGGAAAGCAGGTAGGAAGGCAGGCAGGGAGGAAGGCAGGCAGGAAGGCAGGCAGACAGGAAGGCAGGCAGAAGGAAGGAAGGCAGGCAGAAGGAAGGAAAGCAGCAAGGCAGGCAGGAATGCAGGCAGGGAGGAAGGAAGGCCAGGATGAAGGAAGACAGGAAGGCAGAAGGAAGGCACGCAGGCATCTAGGAAGGCAGGAAAGCAGGAAGGCAGAAGGAAGGCAGGCAGGTAGGAAGGCAGGCAGGAAGACAGGAAGTATGCTGTTCTAGTTTTCAGACCATTTTACAGTGAAAAACATATTTTCAGTATCTTATATACCTGAACAAAAACCTATATATTTCAAAAGCAGTTAATACAGCCTAGAAAACAACCAGACTGCTTTAGGATGCTGACGAGTTCTTTTGACATTAATTGTTATGTTCTTGAAATGTTTCTCCCACTATCTTCTGTCATTAACTTCTACAAATGAAAATGTTAAATAATCTTGTACAAACTTAACAAGACTTCGTGTAAACACAGTGACATTTTAGAAATAATAGTGCATGACTGTCATGACATTATTTTGTTTTGTTCCACTTTTCCATTCAGGACTTTACACTGCAATTTTTCTTTTGATGCTTTACTAATGTCCTTGTGAAATTAAACAAATTAAAAATAAAATTGTCATTATAACCAGGACAAGGCTGATATTTGAGGAAATAGGCCCTGTGCAAGAACAAATTCCAATTTTACTATAAACATTTTCTTAAACAATCAAAATAGACAACTTCATTGAAATTTAATTTTGTCTTCGGTTTCCTATTATACTTTTCTAGATTAATATTCTTAGAGTGTTGGTTGAAATTCCTCATTGATATGCCTAGGCACTCTAACCTTGGGACGTTAATCTGAACACAAACATTTATCTCTGCCTTGTCACTGTTTTAGCTTGTGTCTTATGATCAAATCCCTTAGATGGGTGCATATCTATCACTTTGCTGCCATTGGCCTGAGCTGATTTATGGGTGACATCTAGAAGCAATAGTCATTTTGAACAGTCTAATGCTTCATAAAATAGAGCAAGAAATTTCATAGTACTCCTGTGCTCTGGTAACTACAACTATCCAATATTTCTCAGTACAATTTATCATACTGTGGAATAATACATTGACTTCTCTGCTCTTTTTCCACTTCTTAAGGCTTGTGCTACCCAGTAAGATGCTGTGTGGTAGCTATATATCTGAAAGGGAAAAGAATTGAAGTAAAATGCAAATATTCCTTGACAATGTTGCAAGTAGATTTTATTCATGCTGTTATACTTTGGGAACTGTGAAATTATAGCACTGTTTTGTAACATTCTACCCAGCAAGGCAGAGACATGAAAGCTTTTCCAGTTTTCACACAAAATGGTAACTAATATCAAAATAGAACAGATGTGGAAATATAATTGAAGTAGTGAACTTATTTCTATACATTAATGATTGGAGATGATCAAAGGAAAATTGTACTAATTAATAATTGAAAATGCTGTAAAGAATAAAATCTCTAATTATCTTCCTCTACAGAAAAAGAAGAAAGAAAAAGAGACATTTTTTGGATGAAGTAATATTCTTAAAGCAGACTTTTCTATTAGATAAGTGGTTCAAGAGAAATAATAATAATAATAATGAGAAGGTTTGCCTTATCATTTTTGTTTAAGTTTTGCCTTATCATTTTTGTTTAGTTACGTGGTTTACTCATATGATATGATTAATCCTTTGTATACTTAATTTTAGTGTTTGAAAGACCAATATGTGATGTGAGAAAAATTAAGTTCTAATACATCATATAATAGAGGTGCTGGTGTGATAAAATAATAAACAGCACTGGTTTTGTGGATATGTGTTCTGGGGTTATAATTTTATTTTTAATTAGGAATTCTAATATAGAGGGCAGTTTGGTGGTGGTAGTACTGTGAGTTGTTGGTTTTGGTATTTTTCTTTTTCCCTTAGGATTTAAAAAATGCTAGAAGTTGTAAGTTTTGATAGAATGTATATTTGAGAATAAATTTGTGTTCAGTTATACACTGAATAAATACTGTTGTCTGCATAAAATACTAGGATAGCAGAATAATTGAGATTGCAATGGACTTCTGAGTGTCTCTAGTCCAACATCCTGGACAAAGTAGAGTCAGCTGTGAGGTCAGACCAAGATGCTTAAGATTATATTTAGTATTCTCTTGAAAATCTCCTAGGATGAAGACTGAGTAATCTCTCCCAGCAATTTATTGTTTGCATTTAATTCTACAAACTTTGTCTGGTCACAGTTATTAAATGTGCTCTAGGAACTAAGGTATTCAAACTTGACTGGGAAGCAAGAAGTGAATTCTTTACAGTGTTACTATTTCCACTGACCTTTATAGATATATTTTGATCTTGTTACTAACATTATAAGGACTTGTATGTTAAAATATATAGCTTCACTAGAGTTTTTGAGAGTTCCTAATGCTCATTAAAGAGATTTTAAAAGGAAATAAGGGAATATCATACATATTAATTTCCTTTGTTTTGTGGCTTGTTTACTTTACTGTAGTAAAGCTGACATATGCAAATGTCTGCCTTACAGTCTGTTCCAGGCTTCCCGAAGGCCTAGCATTTCCAAGGATTAACAATTTTCATATTTTTCCAAAAAAGGGTAATTATAAAAAAAATCTAAGAAAACCCTTTTTTTGAAAGAAATAAAAGTAGAGGGAACTCTTAATCTTGGTATGCAATAGTAAGATTTTTTTTTTTTCTTATTTTTATTCTTAAAGACAGCTATAATTTTCTCCTAGCACTTCTATGTGTTCATTTTTCATAATTTTTGCAGAGGAATATTTTTCCCCCAGTGATAAAGCAATGTACGTTATGAAAAATAATGAAATAATCTATTTTTCTTTATAAACTTGAATCTCAGAATTGTAGAGATTGGAAGGAATCTGTGTGTCACCTGGCCCAACTTTCTGCTCAAAGTGCATCTACTGAGAACAGGTTGCTCAGTGCTTTGCTTCAGTTCTGAAAATCTCCAAGGTTGGAAACGGCATTGCGTCTCAGAGCAACCTGTCCAGTGTTTTGACCACCCTCATGGTCAGTTGTTTTCTCATTACACAGAGCTAGAATTTCCACTGTTCCAAGCAATGGCTGCTGCTTCTTGTCCTATCCCTGCTCACCAGTAAGCAGCATCTGGTTCCTCATCATTATTATCCATATCATTATAGTCCTTGCCTTCAGCAAGATCCTTCTTTATCCTAAGGAATAAATTTAGTTTTCTCACTTTTTCTCATGTGGGCTGTGCTACAGCCTTTCAACCAATAAAACCATGCAAACACTCCTAAGTATCTTGCACTATGGCATTTCTATGTTGTCACTAGGTACTGTGCTCTACTGAATAGTGGTTCCAACAAGTTTTATTGTGATTTTTTTTGTTGGGTTTTTTTGTTTGTTTGTTTTTTTTTTTTTTTTTTTGTGTGCGTGTGTTTTTTTCTTGTGTGGTTGGGTTTTTTTTGGATAATGAACTTACAGAAGCCCTTTCTGTTGACTCATGTATCCATTGCTAGCTTCGAGTCCAGATGGGATTTGACTTCCTAATTCCATCCCTGCATTCCCAGGTGTTATCCTCTGTAGTCCTCCTCGGTAGCTCATTCTCACTTCCATTTTCTGTATGCTTGCTTTCAAGATTAACCAGTTCTGCTTGGACCCTTTTCTGCTTGAACCCTTTGCCCTTCAGGGAAGTCTCCCAAGGGATTCTAAAAAGAAGATTCTTAAAGGCAGCTAAATTTCCCTCCCTTGAAGTCTTGCATTTGTGATTCTGCTATTTGTCTTGGTAACTTCTCTAAACATTTTAAAAATCACCATATCACACTTCCTTTACATCCCCAGTGAGTTTTTCCTTGTTTGCAATTGTTATGTCGAGCAGAACATCTCCCCTGACTGCTCATTCATGTCATTGAGCTATGTCAAGACAGCTCCATTCCCTAATTTTTTTCACAAGCTGTCTTTGTAAGAAACTGGTAGCCATCCATTACAGCACCAAGTCAGGCAACTTATCCCAGCACATACATGCAGTCCAAACGAGATCATAGCTCTTCAACTGCGTATGGAATTCTAAGTCTTTATTTGATTCTTCTGCTATGTGAAAGCCTGTACAGCCAGAATGTACAGATCCAATCATTACATAGCAGAAAGAAATACTCTAAGTTATGAAGTACATTATACCCTTATTCCCACAAAGATAAACTCTTCAAAATGTTATGCTTTCCCCATGGTCAGGCATCAGATACTGCATTAAAAATTACTTTCAGCTAAAAGTAGCAGATATTTTGTGCCTGCACGTAAACTTTTACTTTTTCCCATTCCTCTGCCTTTGTGTATTTGATTCAGAAAAATATTTGAATAGACACTGCAACTTCAGCTCTGTAGAGCTTGCAGCCCAAGCTATATATTTATGTTAAACATGAAAAATGCAGATTATTCTCAGGAGGAAGACACCCATAATAATGATGATGATGAGTTTATAACATTTTAAGATTATTATTTTTACTGGAAATTATTGCAACATTTTGTGGAAACAGTAACTGTGATGTTAATTTTTCGGTTGACTGGGTGGTGGAATGAAGGAATGTAATTACATAGTAATGGCTGGTGCATCACTAAACAATTTTCCTGATTAATTAATTTCCTAATTTTCCTTTAGTAATATATATTACAACTCTACTAGTTGCAGAGACCTGATTTCCCATTAACATTTTTCTTTTATATTTTAGTATTATTTTAGTAAATAATTTTAATAAGACTGATGAAGTTTTGTGGCTTTTTTTCACATAAAGCATCTCTATTTAGAATTTTATCATTGATTGACAGCAAACACATAAGAAATAAAGAATCATTCTGAACTTTTCAATACTTCCAGCTGAGCTTAAAGAGCACCAAATTTTAGTTGGTTATTGGGGAATGTGATGAGAACAAATGACCTTAATTTATAGGTTCTTGAAGTAATCCTTTTCACCTTAATGTTTCTACCCATTTAAGGACAAAAAGTTTGCCCATGAACAAGGTCAGTGACACATTTAAATGGGTATAAGATAGGGATGGCTGTTGAGGTAACATTTCTGATAAAACATATCAGTATGCTTCGAGCTGATACCAAATTTCTAGGGAGACAATTTTAAACTCTGTCAGTAGTATACAGCTTGGCAAATCAGGGTGTTCCTATGCCTTTACTGTGTGCCATTTTTTGTTCGACTATGGAATTACTCTGTCTTTAAAAGTTTAATCAAAAGCTATACAAACTTGGCTATTTCTATTATCCCTTTGTGTATTTTCTACATAACAGACTGGCAACAAGGTTAAGAAGCTTCCTCTTACTCCTCCCCTTCCCTTTATCACTCTCCCTTTCTTCACTGAGTGAAAAATGGAGAAAGCAAACCATTTTTTTCCTTTGAAGAAGGGATACTCAGTTCTAGACAAAAAAAAAAAAAATACTGAAAAGAAAGATATATTTTCTCCATTTCTAGTTAATATTGGTGTGGGGCTTATCAACGTTATTTGCTGTTCTAAGTGAAACTGAGCAGAGTAGGGTTTTTTTTTTAAAAAATGCATGCAGATTAACACAATAGAAGGAAAATGGTCGAACAAGGCTTTTACAATAATAACATGTCAGGATTCATGCAAAGGTAAATTTTAGCAGTGTATTTTATTGCTTCTTGCTTGTTTCAGGATGATTACAGTCTGACTTCTTCACAGCAAAATGTGAAGCAATGGAGATATCAGGCCATTGCTAGGATCTTAATGCCAACAGGGGTGGAAGCAGTAAGACAGTTTTTGAGGCAGTCATGGTAAAACTGCATCCTGGCCAAAAAATTACTACATTTTTTCTGTCTGCAGCAAATTCCATAGCCCTACATTGGAATACACTGAAATCACCTTACTGAAGTCTATAACCTACGTAGTCTAAAAGGAGTCAAATATTTACTGCCCAGGCAAGTGTGTTATTCATTATAATGCACTGCAGGCTGCAAGACAACTACTTCCTTTCTGGCACTGTGTAGTAACAGATATGCTTTTGTACAACCGGAAGAGGAGAGATCACCGGCACAAAGAACAATTTGGCATCAAAGATATTAGAGCACTAAGCTGTGAAAAATGGATTTGTCTTCCAGTCCCAATAATAATAATATTGTTTCTATAATTTGCACTAAACCAGTCAGGACAGAAATTCACCTAAGTGCCAGGTTTCCCAGCTAATTGTCCCAAACATTACACTGTATGCTCTTTCAAAAGAGAAAAAAAAGGAGGGTCTCACTGTTGCTCTTCTTCCCACACATTCTCCCTATCTTTCAGAAGCCACATCACCTATATGATTCCACCTCAAGAACCACATCTGCATGTTGCAGATAGCACACTTCTGCTGAGTACATTCTGAACATTTACTGAACTTCCACATGTTTTGCCATGAAGGATTTAGCTCTCAATGTATAGGAAAAAACTGTCTGGTCTTACCAGGTGTTACCTGAAGCAGGACCATGGGGCAGTCCATCATTAGCTCTGGGGTACCCAATAGCCTCTGGAAGAGCCTCTCCTCAGAACCACCTCTGATCCCTTCAGTCAAGGGTTGGGCAGGTGCAGAACACCTGTTTCTGATCACTTCAAATTCCGTGGTGCCTGGTGATTAGCTCTCACTATCATCATAGTAATCACACTGCTGGTAACGGGTAGTCACCCATCTGCAGGCAAACAATATTTAACAAAGCCCAACCCTTTGCCAGGCTACCACACTAACTCCATTTCCTCACAGTTACTGATACTATGACTTCAACAGAATTTTCACTCGTGGGTTTTGTTGTTGTTTCAGAAGTATTTGACTGTTCTCATTGCAAAACAGTATTATATAAAAATAAATATTAACAGATTCTTTCTCTGCTTTACCATGGACCCTTCCTGTTAAATGCTGTAATATTACATTTACTTGTTTAATTGTTAATCTACTGTGCAATGTCCAACACCACTTCCATCAGTGTCCGAATGCAGGTATTAGCAGGAATCCCAAGAGCTCTCCTAGCTTTTTCCAGGAGATGTAGATTTATATGCAAATATCGTCTGTGCTTCCTGCAGCCCAAGATACATACACTAGGGTCAGACTTCATATCCACCTTAAAGTAAAGGGATGCAGTCAAAAAGCATGCAATCCAGATTAGCTGGAAAAACAAATGATGGACAGCTTCAGAGCTCCTTCTTTTTTCTTGATGTAGGATGATGTACCCTGTGATGGAGTTAACCCTTCTTTATTCACCACAGGAAGAGTCCAAATAATTAAATTATACTAAAGCTAGCTATAAGAGAGAGTAGAGTCAGATGAAATTAATCTCATTATGATTTTCTGAAAGACTATGTAAGAATCAAGGAAAAGAATAGGTGAACACACAGAAAATCCTACTCCATGCAAACACCCCATGCAAACACCCCATCTCTATTAACTTGCCTAGCAGGTAGAGATATCTTTTTAAGTAGTTAAGCTTTTTCTACTTTTTCTTTTGCATGATGAGACAGTAAGATCTTTAAGAAATAAAAATGTTAGATGCTGATTTATGGCAATATAAAAATTAACAATAAATGCATTTTGGCTTATAACCATAGAATAAACCTGAGAAAACCCAGAAATCTTGAAGAGCTAAAATTTCAAAGCACTCTCATAAGAACTATAGGTATCGAAATCTCTGCAGAAAACATAAGTTAGAGTTGGCCACCTGAATCACTTTGATTTCTTCAGCAGTATGACTACAATGGATTTTCCTTTCATTAACTACCAAATGGAGCAAAACTCATCTTTTTTTTTTGGGGGGGGGGGCATGAAGGAACTTCTCCTTCAGAAATGCAAAATGTAGCGAAATCTTTACTGTTTAATTTTTGTTTTTTGGAAATCCTAAGCTGCTAAGAACTAACATAGCTAAGAACGCACATATTTTCATTGACTTATAATATTCATTAAACGTGAAACAGCCTGCAGAAACAGGACTTTTGTTTGTGATTTAATTCTGTCAATGTTTTAAATTTAAGTGTTTAAATGTTGTTAAATGGAATGACATTGCCTGAAACAATCTGAGTGCATTATTCTGCAGCAGCACTTAATCTTCATTCTGCTAAAAAAACCCCATTCTGGTACATAAGAGATGATCACAATCAAATGTTTATAACTTTAATAAATTATATATATTATAATTAAGAACAAGCAGATCTATAGGTAAATGTGCCTGAAAATATATGTTCTAAAACACAAAAAATGTGCCGAAAATGGAACATTTTCTTCATTTGAATTCTTCTTTCTTAGCATAAAAATGTTACTTGCAAATCTAATTTTAACATTTCTTTGGCCTGTATATTTGACTTGAAAACAATACTAGTCTCTTCTGGGCTTAATGATTTTCTATTTACTGAAAGAATAAGTTCTCCTGAAAACAATTTCAATATTTTGGAAGAGAGTGATGAGAAAACAAGACTCCAGGAAACAAAGTAGTAATTTAGACTAGCTCTAGTTTGCTACTAGCAATTTATTAGATACACTCTTGAAGAACTTCCAGGCATAGTTCTTCAAAAAATAAAACTATTGTCAAAACGGAAATAAGGCATGATAATGTCACAGTCTAATACTCTCTGACCAGGTTTTTCTAGACTTCCACATGTGAAGGCTGTAATATTTAATATTAAATTTACTTATTTGAAGATATTGGATATTATGTGAGATTTTAAATTTAGAATAGTGATACAAAATATATTGACAACACAATAAAATGTAATTTACACTTAGCACAACATAGCATTTGCCATACACCATTCAATCACAGTACCACTGTGATTCCCATTACTAGTCTCTATAATATGCTCACTGTCATGATCCTGGGCATCCTGAGCTGCCGGGAAGGAATGCACTGGTTGAAGCCAGCTCAAGCCCACTGCTCTCATTGAAATTTCTTTGATTATTGTTTAGGCTTTAGACTCTGTGTCGGACTGAGCAATGCACACATTACTTCTATATTAGTCTAAGACAGGGAGATACACTCTTTTAATGAACTCAGGAAAAAAAAAAATTCTGCTATGAGTTGATCCACTTAATTGTGATAGAGTCAGTCGATCCACACAAATGACATAGCTGTTTACCTAAAACAAAAGCCACCCTCTTTGGTCTCCTATGTACTGCGATAAAATCAGCTTTCTTTTCAAAAACTACGATCAAACACACCCTTCATTAATCCCTGAGCTTCATGGATACATCACCCTTGCACAGCTCTACTGAGCCTTCTTCTGTAGCATGGGTTTAACAACTTCTGAAGTTGCCATCTGATAAAAACAGAAACTTAGATATATATGTACCCAAAACATAGCTTCTCAGCCCTTGAAGCAATAAAAATCAAAGAATCATAGAATCATAAAATACTTAGGGTCAGAAAGGACCTTATGATCATCTAGTTCCAACCCGCCTGCCAAGGGCAGGGACACCTCCCACTAAACCATGCCAAACAAGGCTCTGTCCAACCTGGCCTTGAGCACCACAAGGGATGGAGCATTAGGACGAGAAAGTTGAGGCTGTTCAGCCTGGAGAAGAGAAGATTGTGTGGAGACCTCATAGCAGCCTTCCAATATCTGAAAGGGGCCTATAAGGATGGTGAGGCATTGGAATGGGTTGCTCAGGGAAGTTGTGAATGCTCCATCCCTGGAGCTGTTCAAGGCCGGGTTGGACAGAGCCTTGGGTGGCATGGGTTAGTGGGAGGTGTCCCTTCCCATGGCAGGGGGGTTGGAACTAGATGATCTTAAGGTCCTTTCCAACCCTAATTATTCTATGATCCTATGATTCACAAATTCCCTGGGCAATCCATTCCAGTGCCGCACCACATTTGGAGTAAAGAATTTCTTCCTCATATCCAATCTAAACTTCCCCTGTTTAAGTTTGAACCTGTTACCTCTTCCCATATCACTACAGTCCGTAATAAAAGTCCCTCCCCAGTATCCTTATAGCCCTCTTCAGATACTGGAAGGCTGCTATAAGGTCTCCATGCAACCTTCTCTTCTCAGGCTGAACAGCCCTACTTTCTCAGCCTGTCTTCATACAGGAGGTGCTCCAGTCCACTGATCAACCTCATGGCCTTCCTCTGGACCTGCTCCAACAGTTCCATGTCCTCTTTATGTTGATGACATCAGAACTGTACACAATACTCCAAGTGAGATCTCACAAGAGTAAAGTAGAGGGGCAGTATCAACCCTTTTGACCTGCTGGTCACGTTCCTTTTGTTGCAGCCTAGGATATGGTTGGCTTTTTGGGCTGCAAGAGCACACTGCCGGCTGAGGTTCATTTTCTTATCAACCAACACCCCCAAGTCCTTCTCCACAGGGCTGCTCTGAACCTTTTCTCTGCCCAGCCTGTAGCTGTGTCGTGGTTTAAGCCATAAATCAGCCACGCAGTTTGTTCACTCACTGCCCCCTTTTTCTTCCCTCTGCTCCTGGAATGATGGGAAGGACAATCGAAAGAATGCAACTCCCACAGGTTGAGATAAGCACATTTTTAATAACTAAGGTATAACACAAACCACTACTGCTACCACCAATAATAATAATGACAAGAGAAATACAAAGGAAGA
>JAOEHY010000379.1:0-18246 GCA_025447955.1 Psilopsiagon aurifrons | reverse complement strand
ACTGTAAGGGTGGTGAGGCACTGGAATGGGTTGCCCAGGGAAGTTGTGAATGCTCCATCGCTGGTGGTGTTGAAGGCTAGGTTGGACAGAGCCTTGGGTGATATGGTTTAGTGTGAGGTGTCCCTGCCCATGGCAGGGCGTTGGAACTGCATGATCTTAAGGTCCTTTCCAACCCTAACTATTCCATGATTCTATGATTCACACAGTGTGAAAACCAGGCTTCCTAGAGCTGGCGCCATCCCTCCACTAGCCCTGCAGCAAAGCTTGCAAACCAAGACAAAAATGCTGTCTCCTTCTTGCCTCTCTAGTTCAGATTCCCTGTAAAGTGTGGACAAGGGCTTTGGAAGGGTGGGAATGAGTCTGATAGTGCAGAGAAAATGCCTAAACACGGTGTGGCCCCTCTTGAATGAAAGGAGGCACCCGCACTTAGGAAGATATTGAAAGCACAAGGGTGTCAGGTCTGTGGGGGCTGTCTGGCAGAGCTGCCCAGGGTCTCTACGCATCCACGCATATTCTGCATGGTGCTGCTGAACTCTGGAGATGGTGTTCTGGATGCTTTGTGGTCACAAGGCTGCAGCAGTGGTTGTATTTGGCCCTTGTTCTAACACAGGCAACTCCGCTCCCTTGCTTTCAGACTCTGCTTCTCTGTTAGGGGGAACAGTCCTCCTTTCTTGCTCTGCCTTGGGAAATAGCTCTGGGATGGCTGCCTCTTCGAGAAATGTTTCATGGGAAGATACAGGATTTCTGCATATTTGCAACCAGGGTCTTGTTCACTCAGCCGGAGAAGCTCCAGAGGATTCCCAAGTTGCAGCACGCATTGTCTGTGTCTCCAGTGAGCTTCTCAAGAGACGCCTGCAACAATGCCCTGTTGGAAGCTGCTGTTCCCCCTTCTCCCAGTCTTTCTTCCATGCATTTGCTTAGATCTTGGCTTTAAGTGCATCCTGTAGTTCAGTTTTGAACTGCTCACCCCTCCCCTCCATCCCTGTGCACTCGGTGCCTCTGCCCTTTGGGCACTAGCAGTGAAGGAGCTCCATGGCTCCTTCCAAGAGCTGTCCAGGGGCTGTGGCCCTGTGCTGACTCTGCTCCCTCCACAAGCAGCGTCTGCAGTTACTGCAGATGGTCTTCCCAGCACACAGCTTTATAGAGAAGTTGCCCATTGGGCCATCACGGCGTTGCCATGTTGCTGCATTGGGCCATCTCATGCCATTTTCTGTGTTGTCACATCACTATGTTCTGTGCTGCGGCCTGGCTGCTGGCCACTGACAGCATCTCATCCCCACCTGGTGGTGGGCAGCAGGTACAAGGGTGAGGAAGTTGGGTCCTCAGGAGGTATCTCACAGTATCTGACCACTGATGGGATTCAAGTAGGGTGTAAATGGAGCCCCTTGGCAGCCATTTGGAGTCGCTCCTCCTCGGAGCAGCAGGTGTGCCATAGGGGACTGTCCCCTTGGGTCAGGACACCATCCAAGGGAACTCCTGGAGGCTGAGAGCCCTCCCTTGTTAGGTGAATGTGGATTTTGGATCACTGGCATTAAACTTCAAGAATCAGAAGAGTAGTGACAAGTCCATGTGACATCCCAGATCTGTAGGTGATGTCAGTGGAGCTCTAACTGAGTTTGAATAATTTCATTTGGCCAGTTTATAGGTTCTGTGACATTTAAATTGGTGTGGTCAGCAGGATGTCCATGCAGGTATTGTTAGTGAGGCAGGGAGGTGCCCCTTCTCCCCCTGGTGTACAGTGGCTGAAGGAGAAGTGCTTCAACCTGCTCCTCGTCATAGAGCCAAGCAGCGGATGTGGTTGTGCTGGTAAAAAGATCCCAAAATCCACTCGCTTCTTCATGCTCTTAGCTGATACTGCGGACATCAACATGGACAAACAAGACGGGAAAAGAACATTCCTACAAGACACAACTTGAATTTATGTTTATTTTATATGTATATTTTTATATATATACCTTTGTATAGATTAAACAGGGTGGGATTTTATCATATACATTTTTTTTGGTATCATACATGAGAAACAGGAACAGGAACATAGCAAATATAAATCCGTACATTCCTTGAATGAATTCTTTGCCACACAGAGACTGAAAAATTGCATGCAATGGGGAGACAGAGAGAAGGGAAATCAGTTTTATTAAAAACAAAACCCCAAAGACAATCTAGGTACAACTGTCAACAGAGGAGCAGCACTATATATGGCAAACCTGTATAAATTAAAAGTAAGTTCCACTCTGACATCTACTATGCCTTAAAGTGCAATGAAGCCTGATTTACTTACCTACAGAATACAGGAAAGATTACGCCCCTCTCCCCATTCCAATCTATCCCTAAAAAAAACCCAAAACCAAACCACAAACAAGAAAACAATAAAATAAGTCTAAAGGATATACATTATCCACAGTTCTATAGAGACGCCTACATCTACTCAGTAGCACCAAGAATCTGATATGGGTGTAATTAAATCAATTAAAACTGGGGAGCAAAGGGAACATCTTTTGCTGCTTTTGCAGACCTCCTGCCCTTCATTAGTGTCTTGGAGGGGAGGCGGCTCCTCTCCCTGTGCTGGAAGCCAAGGGGACAGTGTCCTGTCCTCTCTCCATCCTTGGCTGAGCCGTCTTGGCAGCAGGCTACAAACACGCACACACACACAAAGAGCACAGTGAGAGCAGCTGCAGGTTACACAGGGGATGTGATGGGAAGCTGAGGCCGCACGTGTGCACACACACGTGTCTGCACGTGGGTGCATGTGTGTGGAGAGAGTGGGACTGATCTACACAGAGGTGAAGGGTTTGCGCGAGTCCAACACATGCCACGAGCCTCTTTGGTGAGAGGGTGATGGGAAGGGGAGGGAGAGAGAGAAAGGGACTCAGCACAGTGCTCCTCTTGCCAGCCTCTGGTTGTGTCGTCTTCCAAGGCCAGGGGCCTGTATGCCACAGTTCATCCGTCTCCACATGCCACCTCTCAGCAGGCTTCAGTAGCCAAAGGTCTCTTGGGAAGCATAGACCATGTAGAGGAAGCCATCCTCATCCTTCTCTTGCTCGTAGATCTCCGAGATGGGGGTAGACACACTCACCATGCTGTGCTGGTTGACCAGCAGGAAGAAAGCCTGGGTGGGATTCAGCTGCAAGCGACGCCTGTAGGGGCAAGGGCAGGAGGGCCGGGGTCAAGAAACAGCATGTTCTGCCTCCCCCCAGCAACACTGTTCCCATGGGGCCAGGTCTGCAGAGCTGGGACCCCCTCCACAGGCTCAGGACATGGTGTTTAATGCTCAGCTGAGCTGGTCTGGGCTCCAAGGCCTCTGGAGGGAGGACTCTGCAAACTCATTTCTCCAAGTGCAGCTGACAAGGGCAAAGCAGATGGGTGTGTTCCGTAAGGATACGGAGGTGTCCCTGCCCATGGAAGAGGGGTCGGAACTAGATGACCTCAAGGTCTTTTCCAACCCAAACCATGCTAGTATTCTACCATTCCATAAAAGAAGGGGACTGGAGTCCCCTCATCAGCTCCCTCCGCAGCTGCCTCTGCCTCATTCGCACCCCACACCCTGCGTTAAGGGCCTGTGGGCAAGGGCAGGTTCACAGTACACAGCACTCACCGGATTATTTTGACCAGTTCACTCATGTTGACATGGTCTGGGACAAGGAACTTGGTCTTGTCCAACACTGGCAGCTGTTTCTCCCCTTTATAGCGTTCGATGATGACCTGGAGAGAAAGTCAATGGTTCAGCCACAGTTCACAGCGCCCCAAGCACTGGCCTTAAGGTCAAGCACAAATCAAACTACACAAAGAGTAAAGTTGACATGACGCCCCACTTTGCTTCACCCTCATGGGGAAGCATAACAGAAGGACACAAGCAGTGCCCATCAGGCTGGCTGCAGACAGCTCTTCAGCAGAAAGTCACCTCTGCTTGAGCCAGGCAGTGGAAAGCATCCAAGATAAGTGAACTAAAGCGCCAATTGCTGTGGCTGCCTGAGAAACAGCTGGTGTTAGTGGATTGATGGAGCTACCTCCCTGACATGCAGGAGATACGGCAGAGGAGTGAGGTTTATTTTAACATCACTTTCAGACTGACCAAACCCGTAAGTTTTGCTGGCTTGAGCTAAGAACTGAACTCATGGTGCAGAGCTGGAGACGTTTTCCTTCCCTTTCCAACCACAGCTCTGGGCTGCTGCTGTTCAGCATCGACCTGCTTGTTCAGGAAGAGCTGTGGATATTCCCAAAGAGTATTCTGAGGGTTTTGTTTATAATATTTGTTATAAACAAATATTATAAAAAAACCCCTCAGAATACTCTTTGGGAGTATTTGTTATAAACAAATATTATAAACAAAATAATAACAGCTTAAAATAGTTATAGTTTCTAGAAATCACTGTGAGCCACCCAAGGCTTTTCTTCAGAAAGGGGACTTTGGATTTTGCCACTCCCGCTCCTTACTTAAAGGACTGCTCCGGTGTGCAGAGTCACGGGCTCCACAAGGGATGAGCTGTGTGGTGAGCTTCCAGGGCACGTCAGCACGGTGCCACCACGGAGAGCCTAGCTTGTCCTCCTCTATAGGAGGTCTTGCCTGGGAAAGCTCTTACCACATTCTGAAAGCACTGAACAATGGTTTCTGCTTAGTTCTCTTGCTATGATAATTAATGAATTTCTTCTGTTAAGGATCCTGCTGACAGCTACAATTGCCATTCTAAACCAGCTTGGAAATGTCCTATTTTTATTCCAAGGAATAAGGTGGCAGGCAGTTAAAATAAGTAATGATATTAGTTATAAAGCTCAATCCATGCCATTACAGTGATACTCTGACTCACATCTCTCCAATACCTACTTATTTTCTCCACAGAAAGACACTTGTATCCTAATCAGTTCACTGTCCTCTCTGAGTTGAGACTCAACATTATTTTTCACTATAAGAAGTTCCATAAATCATCTTCCCAGGTCTTTTTCAAAAATATATGTGAGACTGCAAATGCCTTTGGACAATGGGGGACGGAGCAGCGTGCAGGGACCAGGATCCCCACATGATGGCTCTGTGGAGCCGAAAGGATCAGGAGAACCTCTGGGAGCACTGATTCCCACTGCCATTAATCATCTGTTGACACACACCAGCCTCTACCAGCAGCAGCAGCGTAACTCCTGCTGCCTGTCCACACCAAAGCCAACTCAGACACTGGTTGGGATGCTGCGGTACCACCGGTGAGCTGGGAACGCCTGGTGAGCTCCCTGGGGCGCTGGCATGGGCACAGCTACACCGCAGAGAGCTCCCGGGTGAGGGGGGCTGAGAGGCCCCTCGGTGAGAGCTCTGTACGCTGAGCCTCTGGGGAGCCCATCCTGGACAAAGCTCACACAAGGGGAACCCAGGAACCCGAGGGCCAGGCAAGGAGCATATGAAAGTGCCCAGGAGTCCACCAATGTATTCTCACATTGGACATGTCTCCTCTTGGTACTGAGCAAGAACGCCAGAGGAAAAGAACGACAGGGAAAGCCAAGTATTGCTCCTTCAGCCCGTGCAAGACAGGGAGCTGATGAAAGAACAATTTTCTGCAACAGGTTACAGCATGCATCAGGATGCCCCTCGCCAACCTGCTAACATCCCTTCCTCCCTGCAGGAGAAGGGTAAAGACAAAGAGAAGCAGAACCATCCTACTGTATTTCATTTGCCTTGCTGGACATATGAGTGTTTTGGCTGTAAGGGGATGAACAGTTCGAAGGGGCTTGACACGCACAGCAGCCACATACAGGGATGCTGCTCTGGCCACTGAGAAACAGAGGCACAAAGGGGCTGCTCTGCAGCAACTTTCCATGCAGAGAGGGCCCTACACCGGGGCTACGCCTCACTTGCCACTTACATCTAGCAGGAACAGAAGCAGATACCTCTCATTACCAGCCAGGTCCATCCCACAAAGGAAAGCCTCTCAATTAGTCCAAGAATGGGCCAAGAAGGATGTCCTGGCTGTTAAAGCAGCAGCTGCCCTGTGTCCTGAGCAGACAGAGGGCCTCTCATGTAAAATAGCTCCAGGAGTTTCTGTTTCCAAGAACATGAGCTGCTATTTGGGTAACCAGCTCTGGGAACAGGTGGCCAATGGACAAACCGTTCTTGTCCAGCTTGGAGGGAAATGCATGATCAAATGCTAATATTACATCCCTGTGGCCATAGGGCTTACATACAAAGCCACCTCTCCTCCTGCATCGTGTTCCTCATGCCAAAGGGTTACTCACTGTGAGACACTGCTCTCGGTGTGGTGAGACCTCACCACAGGTCTCGGCAGAAATAACATGAGCCGGGCACTGGTGGAAGGGCTCAGGGCAGAGTCTTGAGTCCTGATCCCATTGCAGAGGGGGCTTCAGTGGCATTTATGAACTGAATCCCTGTTCTGGAGCCAGCCTGAAGAGGTAGGAAATGATGTGGGTAGCGAATGGAGCTAGATGTAGCAGCCTAAGAGAGGAAAGGCTGCCAGCGCTCCATGCCCCCAGCCTCAACCAGCAGCAAGGCACAGAATGCATTCCCAGTAGGTACACGCACGCGAATGTATGTAACACATACATACACATGGCCAGCTACAGAGATCACCATGGACGTGCAGAGTGCTCACACAAACACCATCAGTTTCATCCTGTCCCCCTCCAGCTGAGCAGGGTGAAGGTCCTTTAATGGCAATATCAACAGTAACCCTGTCCGAAAGGTGCTCCAGTCGTGTCAGCCCTGGACACTGGGTCTAACAGCTCCCCACAGCCCCTTGCAAGAGCCCAGGGAAGGCTGTCCCACCAGCTCTCCCCCAACACATGTGTACGTGGCACAGCCCCTTCCTCAGTCTGCTCTGGAGGCAGGACGGAGATGCCCTTCCCTGGGCACAAAGCCAGGCCATGCACACTGCAAATCATCCTGGCCCTCTGTCACAGCAAAGGGGACTCACTCGAGGGTTCTGAGTGGAAACTGCAGATGCAGGACGACGGCAGCAGCTGCAGCACAGCTTGCTGTCCTTTCTGCAGCAGTAAGGGTGTGACCTGGGCCATCTTCTCCCCAACTCCCTCTGGGTTGTGGGCTCAAACCCCTTTGCTAATTCCAACTGCCTCTTTGATCCAAGACCTTACTACAGCCAATTTGCTGCACTGCACTGCTCAGACACACAGCTATGCCCTGCACCATGTTGCAGTATGAGGCTTTGCTCAGCCCAAGTGCTGAACGTAACATGCAGTGGACTTGCAGGAACTTTGCTATGTAAAAGAGAAGAGACAGCATCAAACTTGATGTCAAGAGTCTACCTGAGACGAGGCCTTTAGAGGAACCAGTGACACAAACACAGCTGGAGCCCCCAAGGCCACTGAACAAAGAGGTTACTGGAAGGGCTCAGGTCTCTGCCATGGCCAATCCTACACACACACAGCTCCCCAGACATCCACACCAGTGGATGGACCCTGATGACACAGGAGCCTTCTCCTAGGGCATGTGGTGGTTGACCCCAACACAAAGAGCACTGAAGCTCAACTCCCTCACCATGGCTCAGCAATGCTGGTAGAATTCTGCATGTGGGTGCAGAGCTCTAGCTCCTCCTGTTCCTTTCCCAGGCAATACACATATGTGTACAGGCGCTTGATATACGTGTGTGTATTTTACGTACAACTTATTTCTAGCCTGTCTTTATTGCTAGAGCTTAAGGCATTGTAATTAGCTCTGCCACTGCTCTGGAGAAATGCAGACCTAGCCTGATGCCATGAAATCCATGTTAAAAGCAGTGGTCAGTAAGTGTGTAGGCGATAACGGCATACTGACATTCACTGTGCTGCAAAGGTCAGCTCTGCTGAGCTGACAGCACGTGGAAAAGAAGAGAAAGAACTCTTTTTGCTAGAAGATGCTGTGCTACAATCAAAAGAAAAGCAGGAATGGACTAGCATGTGCCAAGAGTAGTTTGAGCCATTAAGCCTTGAAGGCTAAATATTGATTGTATGCAATTCTAACCCAATGTCGAGCAAGCTGAACTAGGGACACATCCCACTTCTTGGTCACACATGCTATGGTATTGCAAATACTAACTCAAGCAATTCCCAAGCATATTATTTCACTAAGTTCTCCATCTTCTCAGGAACAGAAACAAATACTAATACTTACCTAGGATATCACAAGCACACTCACAGCCAAAGAACAAGACAGCATATTAAGTGTGACATGGACATGAAGAACTGGAGTCAATTCATGGAGTCTTCACGTCAATAACAGGTAATGTGAAAGCACAGAAAGTGTGTGACCATTTGGTTGTGGTGTAAATTATCCTAACAGGGTCTCTGCTTTCAGTACAGGAAAGATCATTTCATACATCTTTCTCTGGGCAGATGTAGACAAATCCTTACCAGGTTATGCAGGAAAAGCCAAGTAGCTACTACAGAAAACAAAACCCACCCACACAAAGCTGTATTAGCTTGGAAGGAGATTTGAGATCAAATCAGCTCCTTGCCTCGAGGGCAGGTGTGCAACGTAGGAGAAAGGCTGCACTTTGCATTGCTCAGAATGCAGCTGGCATGAGGCTTATGGAGCATCCTGTATTGATCCTGGGGAACAAGGCTTTGTAACCCCTGTGGCTGGCTGGTGCAGGCAATCCAGCAGCAGCACAGAAGCGTCATGAGAACAAAGGCTAACACAGAATAGTGGGAACAACTTACCGGGATTTTGTTGGGATGCTGCTCTCGGATCTGCTGCACTTCTTTACAACGATCCGCTGCAGAGAAACAAATGAAGAAGCAGAGTTAGAACTCGTGGCTGTGCAAGCTCAGGCAAACCCCAGGTAACCACCCTGCAAACCACAAAGAGGGGCACTGCTACAGAAATGCACATTCTGCTCATCAGCCCTTTTTGGCCAGTCTGCAGCAGGGAGATGGTCAGGAGATGTCAGCTTCAGTGATCAGCCCTTCATGGCTTCCTACCACCCCAGTTGCCACCCAAGGCAGGGACATACTACCCTGCCCAGTAGAACTGGGCAACACACATAGAAACCAAATGACTGAAGTGAGCCCATAAGGGTAACAAAACTGTATTCTTGCATCTGCCCTAAGCGAATGCAGCTCATGGCCATCAGTGCTGGGCAGCAGCACAGCTTTAGGGGCTCAGCTCTGGAAGTTCAGGCTCTTTGTGTCTCCTGGCTGCTTCCCCAGAGGAGAGGATTCTCCAGCTGGGGCTGGGTTTTAGCCATTTCCTTCTGCCTGTTGTACACTTCCAAGCATTATCTGGCACAATGCCTCAGTCGGAAAGAGATACACCTTGCCAAGGAGGGCTCCTTCACTATCACAGACCTGCAACAGCTACTGGTGTGACACAGAGTACTTCTAGACCCGTTCTGGAAACAAGAAGAACTTAAGCAAGCAGTAAAAGACTTACTTTACATACTGAAAGATCTTTCTTTCTACAGTTGTTCTTACACTTCCCAACCCGTTTTCCTTCAGAGTTCATGTCTACTGATGCATACAACAGGCAGCACATAAAACCTGTATGCTCTTTGAGCTTACAGGAGAAATTCAAATGCCCCCTCACTGTTTTATCAGAGAGCCCTCCACTTAACACAATCCAAAGCAGCAGGAAAGAGAGGACAAAACCCTGCCAGGATCAGCTACGTCTGTGTGAGCTCTTCCTGTGAACTACAGACATACGCTCATCCTCTGCATTACCATTACCCTGGGAAGTGCTTCACAGCCTACAACAGCTCATCTGAAGCACCCTGGGATTTTTCATGGATCAGTTTCATGGATGACAGCAGGTAACGCCAGGGGGTGAAGGCCAACAACTAAGGACCACCTAGAAATGCAAGATCTGGGTCTTGCAGGATCTGTGATGGGATCCTCTTGTCACTGACACAGCACCCGCTTCAAGCCTGACCCCCCCGAAAGGCTTCACACAGCCCCAGTTCCTCACAACCCACAAGGATAAGGCAGGATAAGTGCATGTGTTTGAGTGTGTTTTCTCCCCACAAACATTAAGCATTCTCTAACCACTTGCTAAACCCTATTTCTTATAAACTGAAGTTGGTTAGATGCTACTTTGGGAACAGCCTGGAGTTTCTTTTGGGACACAACTATAAAGTCACCGGACCACAGAGGCTTTTAAGTACTTAACTATCTTTTAAGATAATGAAGGGAAATTATTTCTCTGCTAGGAATTGCCAAACTTTCCTACTGTAGGACTCCATGGGGTAGCAAGACAAAGCAAGATTATTTGGATTTGATGGAAAATTCAGGCATTTTTGTTTGGGGTTTTGTGACTGAAGATGTAGTTCCCCACGTTTCCTTTTCACTATATCCAGTGCTCCAGGGCACCCAGATTTATCCTTGTGATACATGCCATTTTCCCCTGAGGTCCAAAATCAGCAAGGAGTCAGTCAGCAATCAGCACTGCATGTGACACTGGTACAGCAATGGCTGAAGGACACAGTGACAGAAAGCACCAAGCACACAAGCAACCAATGCATACGACAGCATCTGAAAGGCTGGAGATCGAGAGCACGAGTGGACAACACTTACCAGCATAAGCACTTCTGGCTCAGGCTTGCTGGGTATTAACAGAGCCTGCAGAAAGTTGTGTCCTCATGGCTGGATAGTCCATGCCTCAGTATCCACCCTATCCTGTGTCATATCAGGCAAGACGGCCATCTGGCCTCTGGCTATCTGGTAAGATGGCCATGTGGATGAATCCCCCAGACATCATGCATTTCCCTGCAGGGTCACAGAACTTTATGTGCATAATTATGAGAAGGGTCTGAGAAGCAATTTGATGAAGGTAAGTTCTCAGCCTTTGCATGTTACCATGGCTAGTGATATACATAACCTCAGGGCATCCAATCGGTCTCAGCTGCATGCACCAGAAGACAGCCTGATACCCCCCATTGCTCCCTGGAAGCATCACCAACTCCAGCTCAAGGGTTTCTTCCAGGTCTTGCTGCCTCTGCGCTCAGCAGGAATCAAGGGCAGCAGCCACGAGTGACAAAGCTCTCAATCAGCCTCAAGTCTCACATACGGTCCCCTTGACCCACTCCTTCAGACCTGCCATGTGCCCAGGACCTGGTCCCTCAGGTCAGATGTGTGCAGAGCTTTTGCCCTCCCTGTGTGAGGGGGCTGATCTGCAGGTTACCACAAGGCAATGACAGCTGGTGCTGCTTTACTCAAAGGGCTGCAGGGTCCCTTCAGCAAGTAGGTATGATTGCAGCTACAAGCACCTAAGCTCTCCTTCCTCTGCCCAAGGGATGCCTATTTCAGGAACTTCATTCTTGAAGGCAGCTGGAATCAACCCCACCTAAGCTGTTCAGGTGCCTCAAGATCCAGGCAGAAGTTCACAGGAAGCTCCGCTAAAGAGTGCACTTAGTCCCATCCTCCCACCTTGGGTTGGAGGTCCAACCAAACAGGCTTGGGAATCGAGAGAATCTATCCTGCCTCAAACACTGCACAAAGGTAATTTCTGTGCACACCACAGTTCAGGTGCTAGAGATGTCCTGCAAGAAGCAGGTGATGGTCACCCACAACCTCCTCAGCTGGGAGTGGGACCTAGAGGTTGATCCTTTGTCTTATGTCAGCATCTTCAACATCACACGGCAAAGAAAGGCTATAAATACCACCCTTAATTTCATGTATCTGTAGTCTGAGTCACAAGAATAAAGAGAAAACCACTAAAGGGGTCTTCAAGAGAGACACGGTGGAGATGCCAGCCTGGCACCCAGGCTCATGCCACGTACAGCACCGCAGGCAGGCTGCTCCCTCCACCCTGCCACTAGCAGTGTCTGCACTCACACTTCATACATGACAGCTCTGACTTCACAAGCCTTATTCTTCTCCTGTAGCTCCCAAATTACAGCTGTGCTATTTGAGGTTAAGACTTTCCCCTTTCCTGTAGCACCTGGCCACAGTTAATCCTAAGCCTATATGTAAAGGGACCCACAACTGTTTGTACAACCCAGCCCCTATATGCATTTTTTTCTCTGCCTCCTCCTTGCTAAACACCTGATTGCAGCAGTTCAGGGCCTCCAAGCAGGATGGGGACAGAGGAGCTGAGGCAAGATTCCTGACCTGCACACAGAGGGAACAGCACCATGCCTGCTCCACATCTGCTGCGAGGGAAGCGGGGCTTCTCCCCACTGCCAGGATGTGAGAGCTCAAGATGGCAGCAAGATAAAAACCACACCCTTTCCATCAGTTATTCCTAGCAAAAATTCACTGCTGGGGCCTATGAAAGACAGGAGTATTTTTGTAGCACTGCATATGCCACAGAAATTGCCTGTTTCTGCTCCAACTGCTGTTTCAACTGTTAAGTACCCACAGCAAAGCTTGCAAATTGCCCAAAACACCAGAATCTCAGCTGTTTTTCTT
Organism: Psilopsiagon aurifrons; assembly: GCA_025447955.1. Lineage (NCBI taxonomy): Eukaryota > Metazoa > Chordata > Aves > Psittaciformes > Psittacidae > Psilopsiagon > Psilopsiagon aurifrons. The sequence goes on along the minus strand of JAOEHY010000379.1, from coordinate 5,913 downwards.
AACTGAGGTCCTTCCCAAGCTGTTCTCCCAGAGACGTGGGCACACCACGTATCCCATGGCAATGAGGGATGAGCTGGTTATGGCAGTTAAGAACAGCACAAAATTTCAAGCCAGACTTTCCAAACATGAACCTTTTTATCAGCAGCGCCCAGGAATGCGTGCTATGGGAGAGTGCTGTGCTGGGTGCTGTGCAGACACAGGACACAAGGACAGCCCTGCATGCCAAACAGTTTAATCAGATGAGAAGTACAGACGGCGGAACAGAAGGAAAACACACGGCAAGTTCTCCAGCAAAGCAGTTGTGTGATGGACAGCGTTTTTCAGGAGATGCTGGACAAACACTGGCACTGCCCTGGGGCAGCAGATGGACTCTAGAACCAGCCCTGCTGCCTGCGACCAACAGGAATCTGTTAGGGAAACACCTCGAAGAAAAACCACCTCCTGGAAACATCACCAGTGTGCTACCAGGTCAGCAGCTCCTGAGCTGAGCAAGAGCTGTGTGTGGAAAGCAAAGAGCAGAAATACATCAAGTCAGCCCCTGGCTCCCCCTGCGGTCCCACGACTCCTGGTCCAGCCCTCCATGGCATGAACGAGTGTGCAGATATCCCTGCCACTGGCGGCAGGCTGCCAGCCCTGTGGCTTTCTCACTGCCCTCCACAAGACAGCTTAGGGGTGGACCCCCTCGGATCTAAAGCAGATGAAAAATGAACGCGGCTCTTCAAGAAGCTGCTGTGGTCCATCCCAGGGCAGAGGGTTGCTGGAACCTGGTGCTCTCTCCAGGAGATCTGTGAGGAGGAACTGGATGGTCTGAAATGAGCTGCAACTGCTGAAGACACAGGGAAGTTATGCAGGTCAGTCCAGACGAACATCCGTAAGTATTTCTGTGGTGTCACACCAGCCTAAGGCCAACACCAGGAAGTGCACCCCTGTATGTGCCCATGGCTCACACCACAGCTGACCTGACTTGTCCTTGCCCAGTGCTGGAGGGCTGCTTCACAGCCCTGCGGCACTGCAGGAGGAACAAGAGGAGACTCCACATCCAGGAAAGGAGGGCAGAGCTCGGGAGGCCAGCTGTCCTGTGAAAGCTGTCCTTGCTGCTAAGAAAAGGCTGTTGTCTCAGGCTACATAGGACAGCAGCAATGCAGAAACCTGACTGTGATTCTGATCATTGGTTGTATTTTATTTCTTCTGTCTGCAAGGAAGAGAGGGCTCCGGACTGGGTGAATGACCTGGGACCAAGACTACACTGATCTGATACAAAGCATGTCTCTGCAACATGGCATAGGTAGAGCCTGGTGCTCTGCTGTCACAGGAAGGTGTGAACACGACCGTGGAGCAACTGATGAGGTCTGCAGGACTGTCCCTTTTGTTGTTACAACTTCATTACAAGATGGTTCATGTCTGGCAGGATTTCTGAATACCCAGCTCCTGGAGCCCTGTGAGTGCAGGGGGATCGCAGCACTCTGGTTATTTGTGTATCCCAATCTTCCTGGCTGCTTGACAATGAATTTTAAAAGACAAACAGGAACCACCTTCATTTTTTGTTTTTTTCTTTCCAGTTTCAAAATGTATCTGAATATAATTGAGCCTGACTCCAGGAATGAGTATTTGTATCCAGCAAATCCATGATAAGGGCTCAGCTCGTGACCAAGCAGGGCTGCACAACAACCATGAAGTCTAAATTCATGTCAAGGCACTTGCTCTCTGGACACAGTACCACGTCACCCCTGCCAGGGGCTATGCAGGATGAGGACTGGGCCTCCAGCATTCAAACAGCTTTAAACAGGGCTTTCAACTCGCTACACCTCCTGAGCATGGGAGGCAAATGGGCAATACCTTCTGTGCCATGTTTGGATGGCATACTGAGTACTTACATCACAGTTCCAGATAAGGAATGGGTTTATTTTGCTCAGTGTTTAATCACAGTTCACTAGCCTTGGAAAAAGAACAGCAAGTTCCCTCTGCATGAGCCTCAGGAGACTGTCCTCTGTGAGGGCTTCCCTCTAGCTTTTGGTTGCCCTTTTCTTCTGTCTTGACAACCTTTGCAATTATAAGCCTCTAAGACAGGAGAGATGTGCTCAAACTTCTCAGAACTACTCACACCACTTCAAATTGCTCAAAGAAGTGTCACTCCTGACAGAACTGTGTTTTAATGCAGAACACCACATGTGCAGGCACAGAGTTCACACAGCCCAGGACATTGCTATTTGTGCACAAACAGGCCTGGACATGCACAGATTTGCAGAGTCTATTTGGAGAGACGTGCCAGACACAAGAGTCTTGAACGTAATCCTTTATTTTCTCTCACAGCCTATTTCCAAACTGCCTTCTGAAGACAAAAGGCAACAAACAACTGCAGGACCAGAGTCAAGAGTCTTTATGCACTGCAGGTCAACCACAGAACGTCACCCAAGAGGGTGACACCTCCCACGGGACTCTGGGTCTGCTCAAGGAAGGAACATAGAAGCCGATGGAGATGACTTGTCTGTGGCTCACGGCTACTTGATGACAGGCAGCAAGACTCCAGATTCATCAGCCTTCACCTTCCTGGCTCAAGGGGATATCTGAAGTTCTTGTAGTGAAAAAAAGATTAAGTAACAAGCAAAGGACACGCAGGTTTTATTATCCTGGCTGCCAGTCAGTTTTGTTATGTAAAAGAATAATAATTAAAACCTCCAGTATTTGTGGTCTCCATGTCTAGCTGGCATTAGCTCTGGATGTTTGTTCAGTTCTTCTTGTACAAGCGTTTTCTTCAACACTGATAATTAACCACGCGTCAAAACACGTCACAGAATGTTCTCAGTAATTAATACAAGACAGGCAGCTAAGCATAAACTTGCAGCAGCAGCCTCACTTCAAGGAAGCACAACTGCTAGAGCATGACTACTGCAAGCACAGTCTGAGGACAAACTGACTGATTAACCAACCTCGTATCAGGATGCCTTTCCAAGCCACCAAAAGCAAAACTGTTATGACAAACACAGGATGGTGTGTGAGACATGACAACTCATCCACTGCTGGTCTTTCAACTCATAAACACAGCTTACACTAAGGTGAGTCTCCAGAGAAGGCAACACGCTTCCCCAAAGCCAAGAGGAGAATTCAGCTCCACACACTACCATCATCTAATGCTGCCTTTCCTCTACAGAGAGGTGGCTTCCCAGAAATAAAGGCAGATCTCCCAGAGGGCTGAGCTTGGGATGGGAATACGCAGCTCAGAGAGGCTAAGGTTAAACCTCTAAGTTTGTCACCTAGCCAAGGGCTCCAGCTGCCCAACAGGACACAGCGTATGTGTCTCACTGCAAGTGCCTCCATTTCAGCAGGATGCTGGGGCATGAGGCCAGCTGCCATTCAGTGAGCCGACTGGTCTAGGCTTAAGGTCCATGGCTGTCACCACACTGGTGGTGCACTGCTTTGAAAACAAAGAATGAAGCCTCTTGTCAGCCTTGCAACAGGGAGCAGTCAATTCAAAACAACCCCTTCAAGAGCAGTGTGCTTCCTGTCTTTACAGGAAGCACAATGGTGTTGTCAGGCTGCTGCATGCTCGCTGCAGCCAGGACACCCTGTTCCTCTGACACAAACCACAGCTTTGTTCTGGGCTCCTACGAAGGATGTGACTAGACAGAAGACAACCACCTCAGTGGCTACAGCCAGGCTCAGCACATGAATGCAGAGGGTTACTGTCGGATTTTACCCCCATACACTCAGACCAAAGACGCTCTGCTACAGTCATGCCAAAGACAGGACCAGGTCACAGAGCATCACCCTGTCACCACTAACAGCACTCCAAATCGCGGGAGAAGTCAGCTCTCAGTGCTCTCCACGCACACTGGCTCAAAGCCCTGGTGTTTTCCAGCCAGTCCCTTTTTCACATCCTCAACAAAGATGAATTTTATTCAGCATATACCAAAGGAAAAGCAGACGAACAAACAGAAGGAAATAATGGAAAAAGAAACCTCAAAAATACAAAATGGGAGAAAACATGCACCAAGGAAAGGAAAACCTTCAGTATGGGGTGGCAGAACAAGACCTAAGCAAGCCACTTGCTGTGGACCTGGAGCCTGGGCGCCTTTTGTAAACAGCCACATTCCTGACTGCCTTTTGTCTGGTTGTTTTCAGAACCACTCCACTTCTGTAAGTTTTGAAACCTTAAAATTCAAGCCCCGCTGAGGGTACAGCGTCAGTGCTGATGCTTTCCATCAGCCCTCTCCAACTGCATTGTAAACAATCACTTCCTGCCCCTGTTGTGTAATAATTTGAAGACAAAAACAAGCTGTATTTACTTTCTCCAACTGAGCAACGCCAGCCCTGACCCAAAGCAACTGTGTGGGCTGCCAAGCCTCCTCCTCCTCCTTCCCCTCCTCCTGGCTGAGCTCTGCAGACCAGTCAGCTGAGAGAGCAAAAGGGCAGAGGAAAGTACACAGAAACAAGGAGCACTTGCAGTTGCCGAACTCCCTCACCCCCTCCTTCCCTCCCAGGCTATTTTAATCCTGCTTTCTTTCAACTACTCTGAGCCTCGGATTTTGTTTTCCTTCTGGCTCATACGAAGCCTGTGCAACCTGCAAAGACAAATCAGATTCCTCCTGACCATAATAAGCTGATTCTCACCAGTTTAGCAGCAGGTAGTTAGTAAGGGTCACTAAGGACTTACTAGGACTCTACTTCTTTTAATACAAAGCTCAAGAGAACAAAGCAGGGTCCAAACAAGCGTCCCAGCCTTCCCCTGTTTGTGTACGTTCCCTTGGTTCGGTCGCTGTGGCAGGAGAAGGCTCCATATGCATTCAAGGCCTGGAAGGCTGTGCCAATAAATTACCAAATATTTACAGTTTCCGAAAGAGCAATGAGAGGGTTGGATCAGCAGGAAAAAGCTCTAATTTTAAAGCCAACATAGGAAGCACGCCCTCACCTGCCTTTGGACAGCATCTGACACAAACCAAGGCCTCATCTGGCATGGATACACTGATTTCAGCATCATTCAGGCAATAAAGCTCAACCAATAGCCCCCTTGGGATGTACCTTGCCAGAAACATGGACCTTTCCCAATGCCAGCTGGCAAAGTTCAGCTGAAACAGCAGTTGATGTTTCATCTGATTTCATTATCGGATCTGGCAATCCAATCCGGGAACTTCTGTGGTCATCGTCTCATCGGTTTGAGTTTTCATTTTGAGTTTCCCCACTGTGTACTTTAACAAAGGGATGGGTGTGACGGGAGCATTAATTCTTTTGGTGGCAGAACAACTAGAGCGGGTGTATCAAATTCTTGAAGCAATATCTACTCTGAGCTTAAGGGGATGGGGAGGATGTAAGGTAATTTTTGAAGAGGTCATTGTGCTCTGACAGTCCAAAGTGTAAAGAGTGGACCCAGGGCAGGACTGAAACACGAATCAAGGCTGGAAGTGGCCTTAAATACCACCTAGGTCTAAAAATATTTACTCTGACTCCTACCCGCGCCCTGAAGACTTCAGAGCTCTTTGCAGCCGACACCCCACCGCAGACGCCCCAATTCCTCAGCTGGATGCATACACAAGACACGAGACAGGAGGGTGACAGCTCAGCAACCACACTCGGGCTCCCCCAGCAGCCGCCCCCCCGTGCTCCCGTGGCCCGTTGTTATCCTGCGCTTTATAAAAGCGGCGCTTACGGAGCGGGCAGCGACCGAACCCGGGCTCCAGGACCCGGCAGCCCCGGCGGGGCGCAGCGCCGCCCGCGCCCGGCACATCGGGGGGGCCCGGCGCTCCGCCAGCTCTCACGCCCGCCTCCTGAAGACCAGCGGCGGGGATGACATCACCGCGCGGCGGCCGCGGCCCCGCCGGCCCCTTTCCGCGGGGACCCCCCGGGGACCCCCATCCTGGCTGTGGTGGCCACCCACCTTGGCGACAAAGCAAATCCGCGCTCCAAGTGCAAACGGCTCCC
>JAOEHY010000374.1:0-22693 GCA_025447955.1 Psilopsiagon aurifrons | reverse complement strand
TCAAACTTAAACAGGGGAAGTTTAGATTGGATATGAGGAAGAAATTCTTTGCTGTAAGGGTGGTGAGGCACTGGAATTCGTTGCCCAGGGAAGCTGTGAATGCTCCATCCCTGGCGGTGTTCAAGGCCAGGTTGGACATAGCCTTGCGTGATAAGGTTTAGTGGGAGGTGTCCTTGCCTATGGCAGGGGGTTGGAACTAGATGATCCTAAGGTCCTTTCTAACCCTAACTATTCTGGATTCCATGACTCAGGGTTTGTTGTTGCCTCTACTGGAGTTTTCCCTGTCCTTGTTCACCATCCTATTTCACCGATGAAATTAAATTTCCTTTTTTCTCCAGGACTTTTTGCATGCCGCTTCCAAATCCCACATCAGCACAACCTTCATACTTGAAAACAGCTGCCAAATTGTGATGATAAGAAAAGAAAGCTTTCAATTCCTGTTTAAAATGATCAGAAAATTGTTAGCAAAGCCATTTTTTTCTGGCTGTCTTTTCAAGCTCCTACTGAGATAAAAAGGGGAGAAAGGTGTGAAAAAATCTGAAACCTCCAAGATACAGCACTTCTGTGGGAAACTTGGAATTGTCTTTTCAGGGCTTTCTCTGCATTTTGAAATTTTTTAGAATTACAGATTAGAACAGACCAAAGAAAATGATGAGACACCCTGAAAGAATGAAACCATATTTGAATGTGTGACTTCATTCTTGCCACAAGGTATACTGAATTCATAGAGTCCCCCAGGATATTTCACAGTGTGGTGGTATACAGCCTGCTTCCCCGACAGGTCATTACTGCATATCATGCTGGGATCTTGTACATGGCACGCTGGTGGCTGCTTTACCTGCCTCGGTCTCAGTGAGGTCCCTGTAAATATAAGTTGAGGACTCTGTCTTTGGAATCCCAAACATTCAGGCAGATTCGCAATTCAATGGGTGATTGATTTCCACTACAGGACAGAGCTGTTGGAAGAAGTTAGCTTCAATTCAGGAGGCTTATGGATAGGCTCCTGAGAAGACCAATTGTATAACATAGGTGGCTATGGGGGGTTGGCTTCTTGAAGTACTTCTTTCTGACTTCATGCAAGGTAGCAGACTCTGAGTGACTGAAAAACAGTGGAGAGAGCAGAACAACATATATAGAAGAATAGGAGGGCTGAATGTAAAATACATAAGACAGATGCATTAGGGTGAATGAAACTGTAAGGAAAAAATACTGCATTAATGTGATATGGCGAAGGCTCACCTCAGAGCTAGAAGAAAACTGCCTTTCTACATTGCATTGTGTTTCTCAGGCAAGACACATCTGTGGTTGTTATAAGAGTTTTGCACAGTTATTTGAAACCTGGGCTGACTTCTGGGAAGTGTCAGTGACACTGGTCACCTGGGAGCAAAAAGAACTCCTTCCCCAAGCAATCTTCCTGTAGTATCATTTGACCCTTGCCCACATTCTGCCAACAACAATAATAGAGTGAAAAACACAAGCACGTGGAGATTGGACTGAGTTTGATGGTCCAAGCCCTCTCTTAAGTTTAGGCCTTTGGAAGTTTGCATTACTTGTGCAAACTGTTAGTGGATAAAAGCTTTTAAATAATAGCTGATGATTATACAGGTTTTGAGAGCAAATTGGTCACATTTCCTGTTTAAAAACCAGTGCAGCTGTTAAAATTTTAGGGATACATGGATAATGGAAAATTTACTTTTATTTCTGACCAGTAAAACATTCAGCTTTCTGGAGGTGGACAAAATTTTAAGGTTTCAGGCATACTGGTTGTTTAAATCTGTTTACATTTAGATTCAGAACCTGAAAAATGAGTCCTCTGGCAATATCAGTACCCTCTTAAATCCAAATTACTGGTTAGAAATAATAACAGGTACACTTTCAGGGTATGGCCATGCAATGAGGGGAAAAAGAAAAATAAATATATATATATGCACACTCAACCTTTATGCTAGATTGACAGAATTTAAAGTCATTCAAATCCACTGTGGTCTTCTTGTAATTTTCTGACTAATTAGACGTTAAAATTACTTTTTGCAATATACTGAGAAAAAGCATCTACTTAACATTAGAGTGCAAACCTGTGATCTTGTTTTTATTTTGAATCTGAATGAATGTTTCTTATAATAGTGCAATAGAAAAAGGTGTAAATCATTAAATGGTGCTTCAGTATTAGGTAGCAGAATTGAGGAAGTGCAGCTGGGGATAAAAATAGCTAGAGGCTGCCTTGTTGTTGTTACTAATCTACCTCATGAAACCTTCATCTCTGTACTTTTTCTTTCTTCCTTTCTTTCTTCTTTCTCAGAAATAGCCTCAAGCAGTTTATTGCGTTGGTTTTACCCCAGATTGTTAAATTGTAAAAGTAGTTAGAACTCCTGGTCTGACCAGATACCTGTCACCTTGAATGACAGCTACCTGCTGTGTTTGGAAAAGTCCTTAGGTTATGAAGGCCTTGCTAGACCATTGTATGTGAATTTCAGAAACCAAGACTATCTTACTGCACTTATTTGCAACACAAAAGTATATACATCACTGAGCTTTAGAAAGAGATTTTTGTTTGTGCACTAGTGTTTTTAAGCCAACAACATGATAATAAGACAAATAGAAGGCAGAGGGTGTGGAGGGCAACTGTTAACGTGTATTAAGGAGCAAGTGAAAGCATCTGTACGCTTGTCATGGGTTTGGCAGTGGCAGTCATTTTTCTCCTTGTTGGTGGCTAGTGCAGTGCTGTGGTTTTGACTCTTGACCTGGGAACAGCGGTGATAACACCGATATTTTTGGTTACTGCTTAGTAATGTTTGGTCTGACCAAGGACTTTCTGAGTCTCATGCTCTACCAGAGAGGAGGGGAAGCCAGAAGGAAGCAGAGACCAAACTGACCAAAGAGGTATTCCATACCACAGCACATCATGCCCAGGATGGAAAAAACTGGGGGCAGGAACCCCGAAGAGTTAGTTCACAGCTTGGTCGTCGGGTGGTGAGCAGCTGTATTCTCTTCCCTTGTTATTTCCCTTATCATTATTATCACTGGTGGTAGCAGCAGTGGTTTCTGTTATACCTTAGTTACTGAACTGTTCTTATCTCAACCCGTGGGAGTTACATTCTTTTGATTCTTCTCCCCATCCCTCTGGGACCAGGGGGGAAGAAGGAGAGGGGGAGTGAGTGAGCAAACTGCGTGAGTTATGACTTGAACCAGGACAACTTGTTATATGATGACATGGCTAATCAGTGCATGCTTATTCTCTGTTTGAGCTGCATTACTGAGCTAAGTCCTGCTCCTTTGTGGGTATAGAGGGCTCCTTTTCATTGCAGCCAGCCTGTATTTTTTCTACAGAAAGGCAGAAAACAGTGGATGGCCACTTTCTGAAACACAGCCAGTTGGCTGCACAAAGCTAGATTTCTTTGTTTGCTTATATGGTAGTAATGACCAGTAGCATAATGGAAGAAAATAGAGGAAAAACTAATAATTCTAAAATAGAGAGAAATTTAATGCTGCATACACAAGAAGCGACTAGGCAAGTAAATGTGCAGTCAAGTCATGTCATGGGAGGGCATGAGACTTCTCTGCCCCAGCCCCCTCATCTGTAATGGGTGTTAGTCCACAAGTTTCTTGGCATCTAAAAATGTTTAGAACCACTCTACAAATCATGCAAGTTTTCTTTTCAGGACACTACGGCTCCTAGTTAGGACACTTTGCTTCATACTCATTTGCTTTTGTAATATCCCATTATTTCTAATTTCTATATTTCATTATTCTCTCAGCCCACTCTTTTAAGTTCTTCTCCCAACATGATTATTGTACCACCCTTGGTTCAGCTACATTACATAATTCTCATAGATGTTCCTCATCAGTCAAATTGTTCTGGTGCTTAAACATTAGCACTGCTTTTGGTTTCTTTTTCCCCCTAATATCATCATCTATCATTGCCCTTCATTTATAGCTTGTCAGCCAATTTTAAAACCACAAGACAGTGCTCATTTCCAATCCAACTGAGATTAATTTTCCAAATATGATTCCTGAGGTATTGCATCTGCTCTCTACTGATGCTGGATACAAGATATGAAATTGCTATGTGTCACAAATTTGTGACCCCCACTGTAGTCACACGTGTTCCAGCACATACGTCTAGGACATAATTTCACTCTCTGCTGTTTATTGCTCATGTTGCTGCTCTCAGCTGCTTATTTTCCTTTAAAACAAATTAAAAAAAAAAGAAACAAAAACCCCACACTTCCATTATTTTCCTAGGGATTGTAATTTGATTTACCACATGATAATTTCCACGATTACTCTTTATTCATCTTCTAAAGTTCAGTGCCATCCAGCCATCTGGTGTCTCATTAGTTCTGCAAAAGCTCTAGACTCCAAAGAAGAAAAATTACTTACATGGCTATTTTTAAATATGCTAATTCTAATGTTGCAAGGAGACCGCTCATAATTTTTGAGCCAGGCATATAGATAACTCTTGCAGGATCAGGCCATAAAATACTTTCAAAAGATTTTTTGGGTTATTCATATAAGGTAATTAACATGAACATGGCAATGTACTTCATACAGAAGCACTTATCAGGCCTGTATTAAAGTTTTCTATGCATTTCTTTACTAGCTTTTTATCAAACACCTAAGCATCAGATTTTTGAGCAGTGTGAATCAGTGTTAACCTGCAGGCTGTAGATAGATGTCCACTTTAAGAAGGTTTAGAATCAGGCAGAAAGTCTTCATTTATTTATTATCCATTTTGCTTTCTCTCTCCCTCAGTTTGACAAAGACTCACATTCCAGCACAGTCAGTTTAGATCTGCATGATCAAATTCTTGGTCATCTTTAAGTGGCAGATTTTCTTTCTTAAGCTACTTGTCCTCATGGATGCACCCATAAAACCCCATCTTATTTATCTTACATTCTGCAGCCAGAATTCACTTTTTTTCTGTCTAGAAGGGGTTTACTGCAAAGACGCAGCTCTTTTTCATACCCTCATTTCTGACAGTAACTGAGAAACACCTTTTAATTTTAAGGCGCTGCTTAGTAAAAGCATCTACCCTATACCAATTTTAGATTCTCATTCAGGTGTGAACCATTTTATGAAAGGGCAGCTTGTTATTGCTATATATCATAAATGTCCTTCAAACACCCACTCTTTTAACTTGTAACTCATGAGTCTGGCATCTCAAATTCTCTTCTGCTAATTACAAAATACTGATCTTGCTCATCACCACCATAACAGTAACACCTAGTTAGGAAAAGAACACTGCTTCTCCTGGCAAGCTACAATGTCTTGTGTTTTATTGCTTTCTGCCACTTACCTGATTGAGTCAGCCGGTTTTCCACCTGCCTCTGCAAAATCCTGAATGTTCTTTTGTAGGCACCTGAATTCAGACTGGGTGATGTGGAATATGCAGGGTGAATGTCACTTCCTATTGTGTTGTGGTTTAACATACTGTTAATTTACAGAGCTTGCCCCTGCTCAGGAATGCATTTGGTCATGCATTTTGTGATGTATTTTTACCTCCAAATATGGATTAGTGAAACAAAGAGAAATCAGGTATGTTTACTCAGGACTCATAGTAAATCTGCAAGTGAATTTCTTAAAACCCTGCAAGTGTCTTAATTGCAACACTGCTCCTCATGAAAAGGTAGGGCCTTTAAGTCAGCCGTTAACTGCTAGAAAATCCTAATCAGCAAAAGGTAGAGGCAAATTCACCTACCTTCCTCTAACTGTTTTGAAACAGCAGAGACTAGTTCAGTGTCAGTTTAGCTGGTTTTATATTATTGGGGTTTTATGTGCATTTTGATACAAGAACTGGCACTTCACCAGCCTGGGAAAGAGGAATATCCCAAAGAGAACTTGGCCAGGAGAGAGACTGGCCAAACTCTAGAGCTGGACAAAGGCAAAAAGAACAACAAATACCGCCCCTAAACCAAAACCAAACCACAACATGTCCCTAGCATGGTCTTTCAAATGATGAGAGATAAACTCCCCTGTTATTCTTATTTAGTCACAGTCTGGATGAGAAATTATTAAAGGTAAGCAAGTGTTTGGTCTAAATACCAATATTAAATCTGCTCTACAGAGCTGGAAGTTTGCATAGTCAACTAGCCATGAAATAAATGCTAGAATGAACAACTTCCACAGGTAAGGAAAGAATTTGCATGTAAATATCCTAAACAAAAGAAGAAAGTACACTTTTAGACAGCCTCTAGATTAGAAGCATCGTGAATTCCTTTCAGGCTTAGCATAACGGTCCTGAGGTACCATCATGCTCAATGGGATAAGGAAACATAACATCTCCAGAAAGAAGAGACTCCAGTGAAGACAAGTCAGTTCAGGATCATTTAATTCAAAATCTCCATGTAATTTCCTTTTATTTAAACCATTATTAAGAAATAACCTTCAGCTTATCACATGTGATGCATAAGCTTCCTTTGCTATTAACTTTGACACTTGGGAGATTACATTAATTTAGGTGATAGTGCCTGTTAGTGAGCATTTGATTGCCCTTAGTGTAGAAGGATTTACGCTTGTTATTGATTTGTTGGCAAATATATTGGGTGGAAATCTCCTGGTATTGCTAGTAGCTGCAGATTCCAAATTTTATTGGATTTGTGAGCAATTTTTCTCTATGTTTAAACTCGTGATCACTTTATAAAAAGAGCCTACTAGTAAGGTGAAAACCAAATGCTTGGTTTTATTTTGTTGAAAAGGAAAACTACCTTGTTTTGCTTTGCTCCTGGTTGTTGATTGCATTAGTCTGGGTTTTGTCATGTTTATTCCTGAAAGGGCACCAAACTAAGAATACATTGCAACAGGAGCCAGCAAGAAAGTCATTACCTCTAAGAGGCAAAGGGTCATCAGCGTAATTTTATTTCATGCAGAGGATAGAAATCCAACCCATACACCCTTTAGTTACCACAAATAAGTGCACTGGTCAATGTGACTAATAGCACTATGTCCTCCTAAATAATTTTCCTCAATGCTTTAGGCAGGAGTTAATGAAAACCAAGAACCTTTGCTATCCCAGCACTCTGAGGCCAGGGTACTGGGTATCCAGACAGCTCCTCCCCACACCATGGCAGGCAGGGAACAGGTCCAGGCATCCCTGGGAGCATGTGGTGATGACAGTGACTGCCCAGCTTCCCCATTCGTGTCCTGTATTTTGATCTGTGCTCCAGTAATCAATATATTCTTAGTACTTGTTATTAAGTCTCCAGGAGAGTTAAATTGGTTTATCTGTCCTTTGCCAAGGCATGATCCCTCGGTCCTGATGCACTGGAATTTCTGGTAGAATATCATGGAAGTGTCACAAATAATGAATGGATTTGGGCTTCTATGTCTCCTCTGTAGCTTTTCTTTAAGACGGATTCATAAAACTTGATCAGAATTAACAAGAAGAAGAAAAAAGGGAGTTTAATTAAACCCATATTGGGAACCGTCTAAAGAAATTAAGTGTTTCATTATGTTCTCTTGTTATATCCTACAATATTCATCCAATTAAAGTTAGCACTCAAGTTATTTTAAAGATGTGGCATGAATAAGATAACCGAAGATATCATATGATTGCGCCAGCTAAGACATAATAGTTGAAAGTAATTTTTTCCAATAAAAATAACAGTGAACAGTGCTATTAATTCATGGTGATGATGCTACTGGGAGAAGTATATGACTTCCACTGCTGAATAATCAACAAAAGTAAATTAGCTTTAAGCAATAGAATGTGCGTGTGTGTCTGTCTGTGACTGTAAATGACCTTGAGAATAAAGAATTGAGCAAAGCAAATTAAATACAGTTTTAAGCATCATCAGAACATTGGGATTTTTTAAAATGATATATTTTGAAATGTAGTCCATGTGAATTCAACATTCTGAAAGGAAAAATGAATTGTCGTCCTCTTCTTACATATTTTAACTAAAATGAACAGATGTATACTTCTACCTGAAACCTTTCCAAATTTCTGCTGTATCACATGAAGAAATATTGCTCCTGGCACGTTCCATTTACTTCTAACTCAACAAAAACAGAAGCAAAACATTAAATTTAATGTACCTGTGGTTTCTGATTCATTGTCTCTCAGTCCTCACTGTCTCTTTCAAGTGGGGTGTGTTTAAAGAGAAAGCATTTGCCTCCACTGTAGACATTTTTGATTAGTCTTTTCAAGCTGATTTTGAATACTCAGCTTCTTAACTTAGGACATGCTTTTTTTAGCTGTATTTATCTTTCAACCTGAATTTTTCTTTCTTTCTGCAACAAAGAAGGTACGTATTTTCCTAAAACTACTTATCTTTCACTTTGAGTACATTTTTGCTGCTTAAATCATGTGTGAGCAATTTACACTTGTATTTGTTATGACTGTATGTGTCAGATCAAACCCTTCTTGTCACCTTTGAAAATATGCATTTTGCCCTTTTTTTGCAGTCCACTTCTCATATTTTTTTCCTGTCTAGGTAGTCCACTCACCTCCACTCACTCAGTGCTGCTTTGAGTTTTTTCAGGTTGCTTTCCTTAAAGTCCTTTGTGTTGTTTCCACTTGCAGTGCCTCTCACCAGACTGGTAGATGGGTAGCTGTACAACAGCTATATACTTTTTCTCTGTTAAACAGTATCAAATATATTAAATGTCTTGTTATGTGGAGAGAAGCTGCCTTGTCAGGCTGATTGACACAGACTTTCACAGAAAAGGAAAACAGACCAAAAAAAACAAATACATAAATAAAATAAAAAAAAAAATACTTATATTTGAAGACTTAATATTTTTCAACTTGGAGTACTCCCAATCTTAATAGCTGGAAAATTGGAAATACCTAATTAAGTATCAATTATTTAATTCAAGAATATCCTCCAATAATGCCTCTTTCTTGCTTGTTTGTTTGAAGATGATCCTTTACATAAGAAAATGTAGAGATGCAGAAGGCAGAATTACGGACTTATTGAAATCTTGAGTTTTATCTTGGCTTAAAAGGAAACAGTACTTCTTCGAATGTTTATGTGCTGCAAATGCTCTGTGTGTAAATGTAAATCAACAGTATTTTTGTACATGACCTTAGAGTGGCCATTGTGAAATTATTATATTGGATTGGGGTACAACTGTTATTGACAACTATTTTTAAGCAGAATTTTAAGAAAAAATACCATGAGTGTGTTATAAGGCTTCTGAGAAAAAATTGGCTGACTGTTATATGCTGCCCTTCTGCTTGCTCATCTGGTGTGCCATCTTCCCCACAGAGTTGGCTGGTGTGGGGAAGGAATTAGAGGGAGTGAACCAAGCACCTCTTGTTAACTAAGACATTATTAAAAGTTCATTTTGGTTCATGGAAGCTTCCTAAAGGAAACATGTCTTACGTTTTCATTTCAGTCATGCTATATATAAATTTGGGATATTAACTGAGAATAGAAGATGAGAGAAAAAGAAGGGAAGCTGAGCAGAACTACCTAGCTAGCGGAATCTGAAAGCTATGCTCTTTCTCTGCATGAGGCAGTATATTCTTAGTGTATATAAGCGTAGTCTGTGCATTCTACACTTTCTAACTACACCTGGTAGAGAGTCAACACTTGGTAATCTGTAGTAAGTTTCAAATTTCTTTTGGTGATAATTAATATGAAATAAATATTGCAATGTTCATATGTATATCTTATATGGTGTGTCCTGGTTTTGGCTGGGCTAGAGTTTCTTCCTAGTAGCTGGTACAGTGCTGCGTTTTGGATTTAGTGTGAGAATAATATTGATAACACACTGATGTTTTAGTTGTTGCTAAGTAGTGTTTACACTAATCAAGGACTTTTCGGTTTTTTATGTGCTGCCATTGACCGGCTGAACAAGAAGCCAGGATGGAGCACAGCCAGGACAGCTGACCTGAACTAGACAGAGGGATATTCCATACCGCAGCACATCACGCTCAGTATATAAACTGGGAGGCGTGGGAGGGAAGCCAATGACTGTTGCTTGGGATGGGCATCAGACAGTGGGTGGTGAGCAATTGTATTCTGTGCATCACTTGGGTTTCCTTGATTTATATTTCTTCTTTTTTTTTTTTTTCCTTACAATTATTCTCATTATTGGTTTTGCTGTTATTTCTATTCTTATATTTTACTTACTTTAACTTCTAAACTGTTCTTATTGTAACCCATGGGTTTTACCTTTTTCAGATTCTTCTCCCCATCTCACCCATGGGAGGGGAGGCTTGAGCAAGCATAGCTGCCAACTGGGCTAACCCACGCCACTTTCTGTTATGGCTCTTAGTGATAAAACTCAGTAAGGGTATTTACCAAAGACAGAAAATTATGGACATCGACAATGGCATCAGAAAAAATCGAGACCTGTTTCGCAATGTTTTCTGAAGTTGACACAGAACATCAGTAGGTGTTCTCTCAGCCAAAATTTGGATATCCTAAATATATTTCTACTTAAGACATGGCAAATAAAGACCCAACTGTTGGCTTTCATAAGTCTGAATTTGATACAATTAAGAAATTACAAATATTTGATACAATTAAGATATTACAACATTTAAGAGGGCTGAGGAAAACATCAAGAAACAAGAACACCACCCAGGTTTCACTCAGTATCTGGTTGCCAAGCGAGATGATGATGAAGTGATTCAGGTCAAAAGATCTTCCTTTATTTCATTTTCATATATCTCCAAGCTAGGCAAATGACAGATTTCCACTAACAGAAAGTGATAAAAGATTTTTGTCTCTGCAAGTTGGGATTTGCTCAGGGAAAGTTCTCAGCCATATGACAACTGTAATTATTTTAAACTCTTGCAGGTAGTTTGCCAGCATAATGGGTGTTTAAGACTGCACGAATACCCTATTAAGCCAGATTCCTAAATAGCTGTGGATTTTTATGCTTGCACTGAAAGAGTTTGCAGAAACCTGCATGTCATAAGTGTGTAGTTTTCAAAGCTTTCTGTGTACAAAAGACATATTTGGAAGCAAGTGGACTTCAATTTAGCCATACCTGAAAGTGTAACTTAGATTCATGAAGAATATATATGTAAAAGTATTAGTCCTGCCAGAAACTTTCCAGCCTTTCAAAACAGATTACAGAACCTCACAGAATTCTGGAAGCCAGGGAACATACAGAGGGCAAAAAGTAATAACTTCTATGCTTTTCTTAAAGTATGCTTATTTAAGCATTTTTTTAAAATAGATTACATATTAAATACAATAGAGATGAGTTTACTCATAAAGATACACATTTATATATATTATATATACAGACAGAATTTTAAAGATTTCTATTTTTAAATATATAGGTTACATATTTGGATTTTTTTAAAGATCACATCAATGATCTAGGGAATATTAATTGAGCTCTGTTGAAAAATGAAACATTTTAAATGTTTCAGAACAAAAACACAAAGGTAAGCTCCTGATCAACTTCAGCTTTTTTAGGAAAAAACTATGTTACAGATATGTGACTAAATAAAGGAATATGTTAATAATAACAGAGAAACATTTATTAAATATTTGGAACTTTTTAAAAATTAATTTTGTCGGTTTAATTGCGGTTTGGAACAAAAAGTCTCTGAAAGCGTACATTCCTCTGCAGAACAGATATTTTGGTTCAACTGTAACTTTCTGACTGTGAACATAAGCATATTTCCAAACAGATTTTTTAATAGAAATATTAAATAGGTTTATTTTAAAAGTGGATGTTAAAAACTAAAGTAATGAGGATGGGATTTTCAGTGTCAAATGATTTGGTGATATCTAAGATGTCTAATATTTAAAACACCTAAATGGTACTTCTGAATGTTTGGGAGATTCCTAAGGTGCACTCTCCTAAGTTTGAGATAGTTTAGAAAACTGAAGCATCTGAAGTTATGTTTGCATTTTCAAATGTGCTAAGCACCTCAGCATTGTTCCTAATTTTATTGTTGCCCACAAAATTTACAATCTCTATCAAGTTTGCAAGATG
This sequence comes from Psilopsiagon aurifrons, assembly GCA_025447955.1. Classification (NCBI taxonomy): domain Eukaryota; kingdom Metazoa; phylum Chordata; class Aves; order Psittaciformes; family Psittacidae; genus Psilopsiagon; species Psilopsiagon aurifrons. The sequence goes on along the minus strand of JAOEHY010000374.1, from coordinate 10,786 downwards.
ACACAGAGCCTAAATGCAGTATTTTGTATTTCAGGCAAATATTCTGCACAGATTTTTTCCATAAGTACGATTTTACCAGGTAGTGCTCCTGCTACTTTAATAATGGTATTAGTAATACAGCTTAGAAAGACAGAAGATATGTCGTCTTTTTCCATGGATAATGATATAATTTTGAAGGGAATGTGCAATGACCTAAGCTACCTCCATAAGGAAACTCTTTTGTAAGTTGTGTCTAATTTGCTCTCCTTAGCACAGTTAATACATACCCTACCACAGACAACATCCATCAGTATATTCAACGCTAAGTGATCTTAGCTTGTGAATACCTTCTTCATTTCAAACTGCTACAACACAGGAGAGTTCAAATATTGTATCTGATGATGCAAGCAGGATTTTCATGTGCTTTCTACAGAGCAGAAATAATAGATGAGAAAATCTCGGCCATGCAAATTCTTTCCTGGAATGGCATATGAGTTTGTGACCTAGTTGCTAAGAAGAGGTGATCATCACAGTATTGATGATGATATATGCTGCTCTGAAGCTATGACATACAGTCAAAATTTCAGGAACTGATTAAAACTGGTGGATCTTTTAATTTCTTGATAACACCATACACTGCCATCTTTAAAAAATATACATCTTCAGAGTGCTTTACCTATGTTTGTCAAGAGGTCTACTTAATTAACTTTAATTACTTCTGTCTGTTAGAAATCAGAGACAGAAAGGCCAGAGAGCTCTGTGGGCATTCATCTAAAGGGATAATTAGACAGTAAGGTAAAAGTTGTCAATCTCTCCAGATACATTTGCCTTTGACTTTGTTATCTCTATCTTCTGTTTAAAATGAATCTCATTTTACTAGGAGAGTGATTTAAGCACGAGAACATCTTTATGTATTTTGTATGTTGATCTGATTATAGTTAGATAGGCCACAGAGGACAGATACTCAGAAAAATACATTTACACAATAAGTTATTTATAAAAAGTTGGAAGAGGAATTTCCTTTATGTTTCCTAGCAATGAGCAGTTAATCAACGCTCAATGATTTCTTTGATTCATATAGCCTATTTGTGCTCAAAAAATATTCCTAAAGATCTAGGGAATTTTCTCAGACTGATTCACTATCCAATTGTATTCCCCAATTTAGGTGGGTTTTTTTATTGTTTCCTCTCTGCTGTGACCTCCAGTTCACATTGTTTTATTTAGCTGTGAGCTGACGAACAGTGCTTTGGGTTTGCTTTCCACCTACTCACTCATTAGGTGATCATCCACAAATTTCAGACTAGAGCACTGAAATGGAGTTTTGGTAAAAGTTCCACAGAAGTGCATCAGCCAGCTGTCAGCCAGAAACAAGGGCAGAAGGACTACAAATTTCAGCTAAAGAAAATTCATTCACAAACACTTGTGAACAATCATTAGCCGTCTTGTTCTAGTCTTACTGAATTATACCATACGTGAACATAGGGTTTAAGCTATTTGCAGACAATGTTCAGCACTTAATGTTGTGTGAAAACAAATGCTCAGCCTTCAGCTCTGTAAACAAATGAGGGATATCCAGAAATATTTTATATTCTGTCCTCATAAAGAAAGAGTCTGTAAGAAAATATGTCTATATCAGTACAGGAACTGCATTTTGTGCAGTGGGTGTTTGTAGGCAGTATGGTGTTAAACTGTATAACAGTTTCCTAGGCTACTTGACAATAAAATTACAAGAATAAAGGATTTTTTGATAAACATATGTTGTCTACAAAAATCTAGGGAGAATTTTTGCTGATGGTTTTTATAAATTTCCAGTTAAGGAAAAGAGTATGATTCAGGACAACACAGGAGTAACTGCTAATGGCCAGTTGAGGTGAATGAGAAGGAAAGGCTTGCATATATATCATAGAATCATAGTCCAACCAGAGGGTCATATTAACACTTTGTATTTAGTCAATTGAATGCAGAAGTTTTTAAGACTGTCTATGGATATGCCCTGATGGGAAATTCTGGGCATTTGGCTCTTGTGGTCTTTATTCTTCCATACTTTTTTGCAATATAGCTTTTTGTATATTGCCAGATTTTGCAGTACTTGCAATAATGGGAAATGTTCAGTCATCGCATAGCATATGTATGAGATTTAGTCAGAATATTATACTATTTATCATCAGAGTATCCTTCCCAGAGAGACCTGTGTACTGCCTCTTAGAAAAAAAAAGAATAAAAACCTACAGCAAATTGGTTATCAAGGGAACATGTTAATTGCTGATGACTGTGTATGGGATGGAATTTGTTCTGTTTGGCTACTGGGGGTTGGCAGGGGGGAGGAGAGGGAGTTTGTTTATTTTTCAGTTTGCTGTGTGCTTTACTGTTAAAGACAAGATGACCTGGGAACTGCCTGTAACTTGAACCATTAAAACTGCTTTGCTAGAGCAGAATAATGTTCCAGACTTCGGCACAAACCTTAGAAAATACTTCCAGGTCTTACAAATAGCATCTTTACCCAAGTTTGGGGCAGTGTTACATATTCATTATAATCTTCTCCATAGTTTTTCTAAGAATTGAGGTTAGACTAACAGGAAAGATAGAACATTTACATGACAGCAGCTCTCCTCAAGCTACTCTGACATCCTCCTTCTCAACTTTACATTCTTAGCTTATGGCTGTGTGTCTTCTTCCCACCTCCCTTCAGTAAGCGTAAGGTGTGGGAAAGCTATCAATTGAGAATTGAAGAGATTGTGATTTTGCTTGATTCACATCTTATTTGAAGCCTTGTCAGTGTCTCAAAACCGTTTTAATGTGACCCATTAAGACTCTGGTCAAAACAAAAGTTAACACAGTGTTACAGTTGTTAGCGTGTATAGCCAAAGTGGAAGTCAAACGTGAGAGCCCTGAAGACCTACACAGTTGAAAAATTCAGGTCACCATCTAGGTTCAGCAGTGGTTCAGAACTTGCTGGATAAATCTAGATGCAAAGCAGATTTGGGGGATCAGTTCTGGCCCCAAAACTGATACTTGGGTATTCTAGGTTTGCCTGAATCATGTTTGGCCTATGAAGCAGCTCAAAACTTTTTCCCCTCCTAACATCTCACACTGAATATTACTTGCTGGGAAAATATCACTGGCTTATCCACAAATTGTACATGCAAATCCATAAAAACTAAGGTGCAAGAGCAATTCTAAGTAGTAAAGCAAATGCTTTTCAAATTGCCTTTTTTTACCTATGAAACAGCACGTTAAGGCAAAAACTTATTTGCAGAAATTAAGTTTTTTACTAAAAAGCTGCAGAATCTTTGAAACAAATGGCCCTTGTTTACATGCTTATCTAATGCATGGGGTTTTTTAATGCAAAATGACGTCAGTGATTTGTACTTTAGCCTTGTCTATTGTAACAGAAGGATGGTACAGAAAAAATAGAAGGAGCAGGTATCAATAATAGATGCTTTTATTATTCTGAAGCAGTTTCAATCTCATTTTTAGTTGGGCAAGTACTTATATGGGACTGAAAGGGCTTTTATACAGAGATATGCTACATCATTTGTTTCGCATGCTCATTTGAAATTCTAAGAGAAACTTACTGGGACCTGAGCTGAGAAAGTCTTCCTAAGCAAATTAAACTGTAATAGTGATCTAACATGTGCTTTCAACCATCTGTGCTTTGCTGGGTTATAAAGTTTCTATGAGAGTTTGTTTTGATGATGTAAGCAGCGTGTTCTCATGTTTTCTATGCATGAAAATACTGACAAATGAAGGGATATTACCCTGCCACTCCGTAAATGAAATATTATCCGTAGCCTCTTTTCTGTAGGAGACAATGCAATTCTGGCATCCCATATCCTCTCCACTCACTAAAAAAACAATAGGTCCAAGTCTTAGAAAAAAAAAAACAAAACCAGAGACTAACCTTCTCTCATTCATCTGAATTGCCTCTTTCATCACCTTCTTCTGTTAAAGCTAATATTACCAATAAGCATTCTGTAAGTCTGACATTCATGTTTAACAAAAGCTAGAAAAAGCTTAGAGAGCTCACGTGACATAGAGAAGCAAGAAATTAATATTATGATTAATGGGAATTTCTAGAACTAAAACTTTCTCCTGAAAGGAGATAACATGGGGTTTTTTACAGAAAGAAAAAGATGACTAATACTAAATCTTTTTGAGGTTTTAAACATGCTGAACATATTTAAAGCTATTTCCCTTACCGTAAATATGAAGTAATGAAATTTTGGCTTTATTAAGCTGAATGGCAAAACCACAACAGCTGATTTCTCTATTTCCATAAAGCTCATATCATCTCAATCATTAAGATTGAGTCTGTAAGCAATCATGGAAACTGGTTATATCCTGACACCAAACTGTGTTGTTTTAGGTGTGAATATTGTTCCTGAGATTGCAAAATGACTCTTGTGAACATAGATGGTCTCACTGCTGGCAGCAGCTGCCACACAGCACATACTGGTAAATAGCTGTTGAAAACAGTTCCTCAAAGTATTAGGACTGTAGCATGATGCTGAGTTGGAATTTTTAGGGGGAAAAGGTGAAAGAATTTGCCTTAAAAATGATCCTGCCAGCTCTCTTTTCAATTTTAAGTAAAGTGAGGGTCAGTGGCGAGGGACTTTGTCCTGAAAATTTCAGTTCTCTTAAGTTCAGAAGGATCTGGAACAAGGTCAGACTGATTTTGCAGTAGCAAAGCAGATGACAAGGATGACAGGGTTTAGTGTGAGGTGTCCCTGCCCATGGCAGGGGGGTTGGAACTAGATGACCTTAAGGTCCTTTCCAACCCTAACTATTCTATGATTCTATGATTCTGTGCTCTTGAGGACCTTTCCACTAAACCTAAGCTTCTGTTCTCCTTATTTAGAAATTCAGCCAAATATTTGTAAATGCAAAAGTAGCCCTTAGAAACCTCTGTCTGAAGTGTTCTCTGGATTATGCCTTTTGCAAATGTGCATTAAACTTTTGAAGCTGGCATATCATTGTAGGGCTGTTCAGTGTAAGTACTGGGTGTTCAAAGATTTGAAAGAAATACGCTCACTTACTCATCTGTCTTTTATTTTCCAGTCAGCATTTCAACAATGTGTTGAGAAATGAGATACACAGTGCCATATTTGCTTTTATAAAATTAGTATGTTTGCTTACTAAATCATTTACCATGCAAAGCTTTTGAAATTATAATTGACTGTTCACTTTTTAATAGGTATGACAAGATTCAGACAATTTCTGCCTTCAAGTGTGCTGACATTAAAGCTTTGGCTGAACCCCTTTTTTCCTGTTTCGGTCTCCTCTGTGGGTTTTGAAAATTCATCTCTCCTATTGTTGTTTTCCCAGTTTTCTGAACAGGAAGGCAAGAAAACCAGAGAATGCATGTAACACCCTTCTTCTATACCCTGATGCCCATATCTCTGTTACTTCGTGTGACTAGGACCAGTCTTGTGGCCCTAGCATTATTCTAATTGTTTGTTGGTGCTATGAAGCAACAAATAAGGATGTATTTTAGCAATTCAGTCCCCTTCTACCAACGCCACTAAAATGGAAGCCTCAATTTAGGCTTTGGATGGCTTGATTTTTATTTTCCCCATACCACATCATTCATTCTTTACATTTGTTCATCCTGTTCACTATAGGATAGTCAGAGCAGCTTATGGGATGTGCCATGGTTCACAGAAGTACTCTTTGAAAGAGACTATTTTTCCCAAAGTGACACTGCAACATTAGGTGATAGGTACATTCTGAAATCACCTCCAGATATGTGCTTTTCTGGAAACCTTCTTTGGATATTGATTTTTTTCATAAATACCAAAGCTTAAACCTTTATCTCCTTTAGTATCTTTGAGTTCTATGTCTCCTGAAGAGTATGCACATAAAGAAATACACACATGCAAGCACACACCCATCCATTTTTCAGCAAGCATGTTGGGACCTCCAGAAAAAGCAAGACGCTCAAAAGCAAAACCAATTTGATGCTTTTTGTGGTCTCCCTCAACTCTGCCTTGTTTTTTCTTCAAGGTCAGGTGTCTTCTGCCACCTCTCAAAACAAACACAATGATAATACCCATGCCTCTTGTCTCTGTGGCAGCACTGTTGCTCTTTAATAGCAAATAAAAGCAGTAACAAAGAAGTTTGTTGCTTGAATAAGGACTTTTTAACCTGAAACTACTCTGAAGGAATGATCAGGATTATATTTCAGATAGGATAAAGCAATGTAAAGGCTAGAGACCTTTGTGCTTAGCAGCATAAATCAGCTACTATTTTGCATATAACTAAGCAGTTCTTCACATCTATAGAAGTTATCCTGTATTTTTCCCTTATATCCTTTTCTTGACTTTCTAGAGAAGTTGCTCACTTTCAAAGACAGAATACTGAACAAGATATGTAGTGCTTCTGCTCTGGCACAGCAGATCAAGTGCTCAAATTCGAAGCGACTTTTGGCACAGCTGTTAGTCCTTCAGTCCTGTAGCCTGTTTCCTCTGTCATCCTCTGCTGAGGTATGGCAGAGTGACAAATCACCTAGGTGTATTTAATGTGAAATGAAATATGTTGCTTTTTGTTACTTCTCATTAATTTTTTATTTTAATGGCACGTCAGCTTAAAATATATACTTGAAAATAGTTTTGAGCCAGAGAGCATATTACTGTACAGGTCACTTTATTATTTATTTATGCTTTCTCTTCCCCTACTGTCATGCCACCGAAACTGCAGCAAAGTGATTCTGATTTTTAAGAGAGCCTAGGTAATGTGTAATGTTGCACTGCAAGGTGAATAAAGTAACCAATAGCATCAGATATAATTATCTTTTTATTTTGTGTTTCCTACTGTTTTTTGAAAGCTTACATATATACAGCCTGGCCCACAGTATTTTTCCATATTTGCACAGAAAAATGCTAAATTATTTTTTCTGACCTTCTCTGTCTCAACTGTTTTAGTGGATCCTTTTGCATTCTGATCCGTAGCAGATAACAGCCTGTTATGATAAATCATGGAAGGCTGGTTTTAAATGCCGAAGCCATGGAGTTTTCTATACACTTGGTGCTAAGGGCTTGATGTTCTCAGCCTGCTGCATACATATCTTTCATCCCTATTTCACTGCAAAAAAGTTGAGGGTTTGAGTTGGAAGGGAGCTAATTCAGTCCTTGCCTAATCACTTGCTAAGGCATAATTCCCCTTAGAACATGCAAACTTGTAATTACATTTGAATGTCAAACCTGACTGCTAGAAATATAGGAGAAAATTCAATTTCTAATTCTTGTGTGGAACTGTTATTTCTTTCTCAAGAAAATTTGAATTATGACAGAGAAGTTACATTGAGATCATTGTGAAGTTTTTGCTTTCATGAAGAGTAGATATTAATGGCTACTTATGACAATTATGCAAAATAATCTAGGCTAAAAATCATGCAAATCATTGTATGTCTGCAATGCCTGAATGTTTAGGCAAACAGCAAGTAAAAAAGGCAGATGCATCTGCTTCCTTATATCACCTTCTGGAAAAGAATTCTAGCTGCAAGAGGGAGACTATGCAATTCGAGATACGATTCAGGGGACCTACACAAATATTTTGAAATGAGTTGTGTGTAATGCAGTAAGTATCTCAGTATCTAAGATTCTAGTTTTAAAAAGTTAGACTTAAATTCTTAGGAGTTGCTATTTTCTGGAAATTCTGGAAGACTTTTCCAGGAGATTAGAGCTTAGTTCCAGATCCAGGGGAAATGGCATACTTGGGGCTAAGAACTCTACTCTTACATTGATGTCAACAGCAGCTGTGCATGAGCATCCAAGGAGAGGCTTTTTTTCCCTCAGGTTATGGTCTTCTTTGGTGTTCCTAGAGTCTGCAGCCTTTAAAGTTAATGGGAGCTATATGCTATAGCATGCATCAAGGAAAAAGATACACCCTGCTGTTAGATAAAGTAACATTCATCTTCATAGACCAGTACTGGGCACTGTGTTCACGCTGTTGAATAACATATCATGAATGAGGCTCTGACCTAGCAACTTGTGTAGCTATTTGCATCTGTCACTGTAAACAGAAATAGATATGTTGAGTTTGTCACAGCAATCAGTAGACTAACAACAAATTTTTACTGTGCCATGGCAAATCATTTCTGCACCCTGCAACTGGCAACTCCCTAGCAGAGTGCTGTCTGAGACAGGGACTAAAACAGTGCTTATCTGCTGTGATTTCCCTCATAATTATGGAGGCACATGTGTGTCTAGAAGTCATTTTGCCACTACACAGTGTTCAGAAGAGACTAGATTTTCTACTTTATATGATGTAGGTCCCTGGAGTACAACTTCTTTATAATTTTCCATCATTCCTGAATAAGCATGCATGTGTGTGTTTACACACATTTTTCAATGAGTTCATATATGCCTTTGGTGAAGCTCTTTGCCAGGCTGTGAGACCACCTAGTTCTTACTCTTATTACTCATGAAGCTTGCCACCTATCTTCTTTGCGCTGCTGCTACTTAAGCATTTTGGTTTGGTATGATACTTTCTCTGTTCTAAGAGACAGTATCAATAACTATTTAATAACATAACCAGGCAATGCTACAGAAATGGGAATATGAAGTTTACCCTTGAGTATATACTATCATTTTATCCCTTGCTCTGAATGACACCATTTGCATGCCATACACTGCATACTGATGAAGCAACACCACAGCAGCTTCCTCTATCTGCTCTCTCTGCTGCCTGAAAGTGGTTGTAATTATTAACATGATAATTAATGGTCAAAAATAGCTGCCAGACACTACTGAAGGCCTCAAACTTCTCTCTTGTGGCAACTGAGGACATGAAAAAGAAAATGAGTGCACAATATGTTCACTGATTGGAACACGTTAATTTTTTTCTCTTATGTTTTTTGTGTTGAAATCCAGCAGCACTATTCCTGAAAGTCTGAGCTGTGATATTGAACAAGAACCTCTTCCACAGTACTCATTAAAAGGAGAATTAAAGCAAACCCTGCAGACACCACTAACTTGTGAGTATCTTCCTGTAAAATATTCATCTTACACTGTAGTTATAAACAAGTGGTATGAATGCAGTCTGCTATGAATGGTCATAACACTATTGTTTTAGTTAAGTAAGCTTTATAGTTTGAACAGTATTGCCATCTTCTGGTTCTGATAGGTTTTGTGATTCTGTTTCTGCAATGCTTTTTCTGTTTGCTGTGTTGGCAAGAATTCCTGAAATGCCTTGGCACGTACAACAGAACTGGTATTGTCCCAGTTTGCAAAACATTCACAGAAAAATATTAAAGCCTATATCTGAATGTAATAAACTATTTCTTCAGTCTTTCAACAAAATAATTTTGCGTCCTTCCACTGAAAGAAAGGGAGTAGAGAGTTAAGGTTTTCATCAGAAGGGTCATTGTGTGACACAAGATTGTAAGAACTGCCTTATTATTGCCCAATTTTGAAATGGAGTTTGTTCCAGTATCCTTCAGCAAGTGTCTGGACTCTTCATCTGTTGGTGCTGAGCCACTGATAGTCCATAAGATCATCCACAGTCTAAAAGAGACCTGTACTATCTTAAAACAATAACAATAAGGGCTCAGGAAAAAAAGGGGGAAAAAAAACCAAACCTGAACTCACAGTGGTGGAAGTCCAAATTATTATATTATTTCTTAAAAAAAAATAAAAATCATTGTTTTCTGTGTTTGCACAGTGTCATGTTAAGGAACCATGCTCTGTCTCACTTGTGGACAATGTTAATCAGTAGTAATGTACCACTGTAACTGGTCACAGAGGACATCCTGTCAGAGTTCAAGACGTGCAGCCTATTATGCAATGAATAGGACCGCTCAGTACTTCAAAGACTGATTGCAATTAGTCTCTTGATCTAGAAGGCTGAAAATACGCCTTTGTCACCTTTGATGACAGGAAAGGCTCAAACCTTTTTACTGCACCAATCATTTGTCAGGTAAATTAAGAGCTCTGCCTTGTCGGATGAGTTGCTGAGCACCTGGTGTTACATGGTCCAACTGAACAAAACAGGCTGTGATTTCTGCTGGAGCTTAAGAGACAGGTGGGATTATTTTTGTTCTCCTCTCTTTTCCCATGAAAAAAGTCAAGCTGCTTATTGTCTGCTCAAACATTTCTATAAAATAGCAAGTCTTGCAGTAGAACTACTTACACTCTTGCTACTAAATCTGGTGACCCCAAGCGAGTGCCACCCGTCACTTTTCCACTCATCTTGAAACTGTTCTACCTTGTACAAAATGGGTAGTGTTCGATATTATGGATTTGAGTTCATGGAGAAATCTGCCAAGTACTGAGCAAGTACCTGTGAAAAATCCCACCTATGTAAACCACTGTATAGCGTATACCCATCTGCAGGTATGATGGTGACCTGAAGCAGGTGCATACTCATTGAATCAAAATTAGCAGCTGGAGTTGTAGTAAGCAGAATGACAACTAAAATATTTAGACTCTATCAATAACTAAAAGGCATGAAATTAGGTGTACTGCTTAAAACAGTCACTCTGTATAATTATAATACAGACTCTTCAGACAACCATAAAAGCCAGTGATACAGAAATTAAAATATATAAATTTCCCTTAAGGTGATGCTAAAGTCTGCAATGAAACTGTTGAACTTGTATTCTCTTTGTATTTCGGGGTACACATTTAATAACACAGAAAGATTCTATCACTGCATAAATATAAAATATAATGCAGTAATACATAAATTGCCAAATTAGTGTTTAATATGAAAAACTGAGTTTTGTAATGTTCTGATTTTTAATATAATTGCTCAAAGTACAGAATAGTACATTCCATTTTGGGTTGTTTTTTTTTCTCTTGTTCCCCTC